>JADDOH010015461.1:0-23866 GCA_016648135.1 Agrypnia vestita
CTCAGTCCGCGACAGATGAAACAAATATGGCGCCTTGGGGAGATGATAAAACATTACTTTTCGTGACTTATTATAGGAATCACGAATGTCTGTGGAATACTCGGTCACCGTTGTGTAAAAATAATATAGTGAGAAATAATGTTTACAAAACTTTATTAATAGGCATGAATGATTCAAATCTTACAATAAAAATTATATAAACTAAAATCAAAAATGTGCAGATGGAAACTCGGGAACTTTTTTGATTTATTGGTTCACTTGAGTTTTCTATTTCAGTTTGCATTTTCCATTTTGAACAAGAGCGTCTCTATTCTATGACAAGAGCATGCCACTAATAAGCATGTGTTAGATTGTTAGCTTTGGGCATGCTTATTTATGAGCATGCCACTAATAAGTGTGCCAGTAATGAGCAAGTGTGTACAGTTGTTAGGGCATGATTATTAGTGGCATGCTCATTGGCATACCACTAAAGAAGCATGTGTATATGTACCTTAATGTTTCTATAAGGAATCTCAAGATAACTGTCAAATATCTTCACGTAAAAATTGACAAAGTGTACAATGTTATATACTAGCGGTTAAGATATGATTGTTAGGATAGCGTAAACAGATAAGAATAGTCCTGAAAATATGAACAAATAAAAATTGCATATTATTAGTAATATTTTGACAACAATAGACAACAGGACTCAATTAGCATAGCAAAACACTTCGCAAAATCACTCTGGCTTGAGAAGATCAGCTAGATTAATTAAATTCGGAAGCCCCGGTATGAGAAACCAGTATCATGCCCGATGGACTACAAGAGTCACCGTTATTTGTTATTACAATACTTTACATAGAAGATCTATCCGACCAATGCATTTGGAATACATATCGACGGTCCCTATGTATGTATACTGTCGAATTTGCTTAATTTCGTTTAATTATCTTATTATCTATTAATAATAATAATAATAATTGGATAACTTATATAGCGCCGTTTTCGCAAATACTCACCTCAAGGGCGTTATTAACCATAATATATTTACTGTATATTTTTGGGTTGAATTTTAATTTCATAAAAAGCATTTATTTTAATAAAAAATTAAACTTTTTTTTAACATTATCCAAAAATATAGAGAAAATTTGATAGTTTAAGATAGTAAAACGAACATCAAATTTTTGCAGATTCGACAAGACTGTCGATGTGTATGAAAGCATTATCCTAAAAAAATATACAGGTTTATTTGGAAAACATTACTAACCTCGCAGGACTATATTCCTGCCTTGATTATGAGTGGAAAATGTTCAAGCTATCATGACCTAATTATCAATAGTTATGGAGATATACTACGACATCAAATTTTGCATTTTTTTTCAATATTTCTGACATATTTTTTTACAAAACGTTGATGTATCATTACAGTAATTCATATCGGTTACGAATAATTCATTTGTTTCAATAAAAGGTAAATAAAATAATAAAAACTTTGAAAAAATTCCAGTTGGAATTCAAAGGTTTTTATTATTTAATTTGACTTGTATTAAAGGAAATGAATTTTTTATATTCGATATAAGTTACTGTAATGACAGCCCAACGTTTTACAAAAAATAAGTCAGAAATATTGGAAAAAAAATGCGAACTTTGATGTCGCATATCTCCATAACTATTGATATTAGGTCATGATAGCTTCAACATTTCCGACTCATAATTAAGGCAGGAATATAGTCCTGCGAGGTTATTAATGCTTTCCAAATAACCCTGTATATACATAAACAGTATTTTTACCAGCTTGGTTGGATCTTTGTACATAGGTTCCTGGGACAGCCTCTTATACACCCGCCACACAGGGGGGACTGACAAAGATAAAATCCTGGGCATCAGTGATTCCAAGTCGCGATATTCCCGTTTCTGTCAAATAAAAAATATTCATTTTTTAATCATATCCAGGCATTGACTTGCAGTAGTGATGGAAAGTTTCGTTCAGTTGACTGAACAATTGTTTCATTAAGGCGAAGTGCTCACTTTTGAACTGTTGATTTTCAATTGTTCATTTGACCACTAAAAATTATATCTGTATAAAAAATTTGATGATTTGAGTATACGTTTTCATTTTGCGTGTAAAATTTTCAAAAACTTACAAACTTTCTTTACAAATAATTGTAATTAATTAATTAATAATAAACTCTAATGAAATAAAAATAATAATTGAATGGTTGAATCAAATTACGCACTAAGTACCATGACCGACAAGCTGAGGAAAACAGATATAGTGAATAAAAGTTAAATATATGTTTTTTTGAAAAATCTATACTATACATCCTACCTGTCTTTTCTACATAAAAACTAGAAGAAAAAATTTTCATAGCATAAACATTGTCTGGAAAAATATATATTTTTCTTATGCAATAATTTACATATTTATCAAAAACTAATTGATTCTCAGCTACTTTCTTTTAAAACATCTTAAAAGCAGTCAAATGGGTTAATATCATGAATATATTGCTTTTACAACTGGGACTGTAATGTGTAGGTGTGGGCAATTTCATTAAAGACCGATAATATACATAAAAGTTGGGGTGGTTTATCTGCTTTCCATACAAAATGCTCAAAGCCATCTCGCCATATCTTCTATAATAAACTCCGATGCCAATATCCCAAGAATGGTCACCTCTTCATGACCCATGTCCAGAGCCAAACGGGGCTGCAGCTGCTGCAATCACAACCATCACCATTCCATACTCTAATACCACTGACCTAATCAATACATAATATAAAAGAAAGTCCGCTGCGACCATCTGTCCATCTGTATGACCGTGCTAATCTCGAGAACCACTGAATGGATTTGTATTCGGTATTTACTGTTATGGTCTGCATTTCTCCATTGTGTATTAAAAATTACCCTAGCACATATAGGAGCCGAGCATTAACGGTATTAGTAAATTAAGTCAGGAAAAATTTGCCGCTAAAGCGCTCTCATGTAAAACACTGCCTAATCCGTAAGAGATACAAAAAAAATCATGTTGGAAAGAATTGTGTAGAATTAAATAATTTACAAAAAATTCAATGGTAGCATATATCTATCTTTAAAGGATAACTTACACCAACTATTTTGTTTTAAAAATTTCATAAAATGTATGTCCAGCAATTTCACCAATTCAGTATTAATCCTTATTAAATTAAACAACTCATTAATCAGATCAAATTTGTCCTTTACACCAAATCATTAAATTAAATACCATAGAAGAAATGACGAGTTTAAAAAAAATAAGACGTGGATAAAACTGTACCGGGCGAAGCCAGGCCGGGTCGCTAGTATTATTATAAACAGTACTATGTTGTCATTTATTACACATATAAAAAAATAATGATTAAATAGAGATGCAAACACGGAATTCATGTCACATGAATATTTGTACTAATTTATAAACTAAGCTACCACAGGAGAATATTTTAACCACTAGATCAACATGCTGTTAACGTTTACAAGCCCATTGAGGCTAGAATTATAAATACAATTGTGTATTATAATGTGTGTATGAATAAAAAAAATTATTTACTTGAATTTCTGTCCGAATTGAAAAGTCTTTTTTCGGTCTTGCCAGATTTTTTATTCTCTCCTTGTGGCGTCTCCAAGTTATTGGTGTCCATTCTGGCCGTTTAATCTCCTCTTCTGTAGGTCCCATACATATTGGTCGCTTGACCAGATTGGCATAGATAGTAGCAGTTGTGTTGGCCAGGACCACTTCGATATATCTTTTTGAGCGCTCTGTTAAAACATCCGCAAATGTCTTTTTAGTGTCAAGAAGGATCCTTAAAAAAAATCACCAATCATTTTTGTTATTGTGATCATATTAGTCCTTGTAGATTTTAATTTCAATTATCCTAAAACTATGATCTGCACTATAGTAATACACACAGAGGGAGCACAGAAAGGTGTCCACTCTTTAAAAATGGATTAGTGCAGGTATAAATGAGTTCTAAGAACTAATTGCTTGTATCTTTTATTTTTTCTACCTGTGTAGTATCTTACTCAAACATTGAGACCAGTTTAGTCGTAACTTTCAACATGACTTTTTTTTTTTGATATTTTCTCTTGATATTTTTTTTTGATTTGATATTTTGATCTGATATTTAAAATTTGATATTTTGATATTTTGATATTTTGATATTTTCTCATGTCAATCAGAGTACCGGGTCACTATAGACGTACCACTGTAACTTGGCGTGCGAGGGAGGGCGTCCCTGTCGCGTAACAGAAGTTGTCAGGGTGTAGATTTATTACACAATACATAATGTACAGAATATCCGGTGACCGGTGTCGTATTAAATTTGCAGTTTGTTCATGTGTGTGTGTGCAGCGAGACCCCATGTGGGGGCTGCGTACGTTATAATAGGTCGGACTATGGCCTTGTATAGGAGGAGCTTGTTGTAACTTTCAACCTGTTAGCATCTTTTATTTTTATTATTCGTGAAGGATGGCAAAATTTAAGCATCCAAACTTATTACAAAAGAATACAATATTAACTTTAGCATCCCAAAAAGTGAGATCCAGAGCTACAGCACGGCAGATTGGATACAGTAAAACTTCATTGCATAATTTTATAATTTCCTTCATGTCTGCAGCGAAAAAAGGAAACAAAAAAGACATGTTGTGCTGAAGATCGGCTGTTGAAGCAATTCGTTCATCAAAGGAAAACCTCAACAAAATTATTGAAAATGTGTGATATGAAAAAATTTCATATGGTTATTTCCAAAATTTGGTGAATTCCATGTCGCATTGAAGCCGTGAAAAAAAAATAGGAGGACCAACAAAGTATTAATTATTTTTGTTTTTCTTAGCTAATAGTGAAACAACAATAACAATGCAACATGTAAATTTTTAAATTAAAAATAATAATTTGGTGAAAAAAAATTTTTGTATAAATTATTTTTTCCAAAAAAAATATGAGAAATATTTAAAACACCTTTAAGTATTTTCTGCTATTTTCCTGTTAAACATGTTACTTTATAATTTTAAGTGAAAGAGGATCAATAAACCATAACGTAATCTGATATATATTAGGGAAGAGCTTCTCTTCACTGATGAGGTCCACATGACTACAAAGTGTTTAAAAAAATGTCAATATGATATGTAAATATATATGAATTGTATTTGTATCATATATTAAATTAAATAAAAAATATTACAAGATAACTATTACTTTAAGAGTTTTTACCTTTCTGCGCTCAGTACTGTAGAATTTTTTAGCATCTGTATTCATGTAAGTAAATAATCAATTTATTTTACGTACATAAAACAAATATAATATCACACATTGTGTAATCATTTCATTTACAGTAGACAGTACAGAATAATTTCAATTTGTTTATTAGAGTGAAACTGGAAAATATCAAGCACTGACGCGCAAATTGAAACTGCTTATCTTTGAGAAAAATGTGCCAAATTGTAAAAAAAGTGAATATGTCTGTGAATAGCTAGCGCGACAAATGACTTGTGGTAAGTGCCAAGGTCGGGATAATACTAAGCATGAAATTTGGAAGGAATGAAATAGGTAGCCAGCATCAGTAATCTCTATTTTAAGAGGATTATTACTGCCGGGAATTACCAAGGAATTAGGTACATACTTACAAAGATTGAGTAACACTATTATTACTTGTTATTTGTGAATAAGTATCTTGATTTAATAACCGATAGCTTGATTCTAAAACTTGACAAAAAATTTGTGTGCCTCTGATGTTCGATTTCATTAATTGAAAATTGAGTACAAAATTGTAACTTATTTACACATGCCTGATTATTGTAATTATTGAATACAGTTGACCCTCAATATTCATCCTTAATCTGTGCCCAAGGGAAGGATGGATATCAAAAAGGATAAATATTAAACAATTTTTCCTAGAGGAATTAACTAAAAATTGCTTAGCATCAAATTTATTAATCAATTAGAAACATATACAGAAAAATCAAATCAACGAAAAAACATTTGGCTGCTACCGGGATTCGAACCACAGATCTCCTCCTAGCCGGGGCAGGCGCATAATCCAATTACGCTATAGTGGGCTCCTACATTTCCGTGAATATATTGACCTTATCTGTAAGTCTCTCGTTCTGAAAAAATTGCAACTTCACAATAAGAATGTGTTCTTGCATACAATTGCTTAATATGTTTTCCCAGGCCTGAATTTTGACTATCACAAATATATTTTAATTAGGTATTAACCACTGCTAATTAATGTTTTATTATTATTACAGAGATTTACTTGTTATGGATGAAAAAAATAATGATTGTTAAGAGCTTTTATTTTATAGAGGTTAGGCTATTGTTTATAAAGATAGTCACCTAATTGACATTACCATGACATCAGATAATGTCAATTCTAGTGAGTGATGTCCTAATGGGTCAACATTTCCAGACCATTCACAAGCATATGGAAGGTGCGAGGAATATCGAATTTTTAGGCGAATATTAAACAAAATTTTTGACGAGAAACAGGACGAATGTCAAAAAAGGCAAATATAAATATGGATGAATATTGAGGGTTCACTGTACAATAACCAGCGCCTATTTTAATTAATAATATGAAGTAGTCACCTCTCATATGGATATGCCGCTGCCAAAACTCTTTCGGGTCTCCGTCCTGTGAGAGTTGATGGATATATAATGTTTTTAAATTCATACGGCTCTGTTACTTTAGGTGTGAAGTATTTATGTTTAGCCAAAGTGCAAATACGCCACGATGCGTCCTTTCTGCTTGACCTTTTCTTTTTCAGTGTAGTCATTCTGGATATTAGTTGTTTAAATCTAAATAAGAAATTTCATGTCTTTGAAATTTAAGTATCAAAGTATGTAAAAGTGAAACTTGGACAATTAATTAGAAAAAGAGAAATATGCTAGAAGTGTGCGTGATGTGATGCTGGAGGAATAAGGGGCTGGACTGTAAGAATTACAATTGCGGAGGCTCTGAAGACAATGCAAGAAAAAATATGATATCGCAAAAATTGAATTCTTAGACATTCTTAGACACTTTTACACAAGCATTAAATGCATACATACATTCTAAGACACAACAAGACCTTAAAAAAATGATTAAGGGAAAAATTCCAGTAAAAAGACAGAGAGAAGGTTCAGAAATACATTCTTCAAATAAAGAGCAAAGCGAATGCAGACAGAACAAAAACTCATGGTGAGCATCACACCGGCAGGAGTGCAGTTTTTCAATTAAAAAATAAATATCGAATGATATGATAATGAATAGATACATGTTGATTCAACCAATAGCTAATATGTTTATTTCTTTAATTAAGTTAACTAATAGATCAGCATTCAGATGTTATGCGACTCGGCATGTTTATCTGACAATGCATAAAGAGATTAGCTCAGAAAACTTTAGATTGAAACAACTATAGAATCGATACTAGGCCATAAGTATGTGTATGGTCATTCTATGATAAAGACAAATTGTTGTACTGCCAAGAAAAATTGAAAAAAAACTATAATTTCAATCCCTTAGGAGCTCTAATGTTATTTTTTCTCTACTGCATAGTCAATGTGCTCAATCCTCACATGAGGATTGTGGTGTGATGTTTGATGAATTGCTTGACTACAGCATAAGCAGCATGTCCACTCCTCATAGATCATGAGCCTTGTTTAGCGCGAGATGTAGCAAGGTATCAATTATCAGGCGCAGTCAGTATATTAAAGCATGAAGTTTTGTAAATAAACATATAGGTACATATTTAGGAAAAAAAGCGAAATTAAGTATTTATCTGACAGAATATTATTATGATATAATTAAAATCATAATAATATATTAATAATTGTGATGTAGGATACATATATTACAGTGAATCTGTATTTTTAGTGAGTATATTTTCACATTCTTATCATATCCAAGCAGATTTTCACCAATATAAATCAATACAAACTAGTGAAGATATTTCAACTATACCTTACTAGTGTAATTAAACCGGTTCCCGAACTGTCATTAAAATTAAATTTGACAGATGTTTATTTCCGGATTGAGATTGACCTCTTAGAATTACAATTTAAGATTTAAGTTATTGCGTGAAAAAATTTATTTATTATTCATTACTGCATTATTCATTTCTTCTGTGCATATCAACATTATATACCGGATATTATTAACCTAACCCAAGCTTTGAGAAAAGCGTGCATTCGTGGACGAAGTATAGTTTCATTGATACTGTGCAGTGAATCTGTAAATTCATTGATTGACATGTTTTCACTGCCCGACTGGGTAAAATATATTTCTACTAGTGAAAATATTGACTCATTTAAAATACAAACTCACTAACAGGTACACAAGTTTTTAACTTTAATGAAACGGTAACAACAAAAGTAAAATGTAACTTTATACATATTGTTGTACATGCAAAAAATATTATATCATGATAAAAAAAAGATATGTTTTGAGATACATATTATATTCATACAAGTAAGACTCGTTTCATAGTACTGACTGAACACCGCTGCCAATTATTTATCATTGGTTGTCGATATTTTTGGAGACACTTTTTATCACTTTATATAAATAAGACAGATAACCTTTTCATCACTTGTTATATAATGTTAATACATATTCTCACAAAAGTCCGCTACAAAGATTAATGGTTTCAAGAGAATATTTAAAAATAAAATCTTTTTTACCTTACCACTTAAAATTTAATCAGTTACTATAATAATTTGCAAAATTTAATTTTTCATTTTTTTGCTTCTTTACATTTGCATCATTTTTTGTTAATGTTTTCTCAAATTTTCATTTTAGTCAAAATAAAATACTATTGCAAATATTACATTAATTTATGTCATTAATTTGTTTTAAATGTGGAATGAAACAAAGGATAGGTTGAATATTTTTATGGGTAATTGTAATCCTACACTAGAAGCATGAATAGGAACTGGTGAATAAACCTGGTTTTAAATATTGAATTTACAAAGACCTATATCACTTAGACCTTGGACGCCTTCGATGTTTTCAGTCTAAGTTTTCTGATAAAGATATCGCATTGAACTGTCAAACCAGCACATAACTCATTTTTAGCATTTTATGGTTTGGATGCTTTCTGCCTAACTATGTCCATTTAATACTCGTACGCGGGGCGCGGGAATGTTAGTTCCAGTCTCTCCCACGGCGCTGACGCCCGAAATACAATAAGTAATTTTTAAAATATTTAGTTTGAAAAATCAATCATAAAGGGTATAGCTAGTAGCAGTACATAGCTAGTAGTAAAACTTCGGGGGAGACTTTTCATTCAATTTTGAATAGATAAGATAGAAGTGAAATGTCAAAGTTTGCATTTTTTTAAAATATTTCTGACCTATCTTCTGTAAAATATTGGAGTACCATGAAAGTAACTTATTAATAATATTGAAAATTCATTTGCTTTGATACAAGGCAAATAAAATGATTAAAACAATACAGAAATTTTAATCAGTTTTTTTTTAATGGTGAAAAAATATTGCAAACTGCGATGTTGCTTATCTCCTTAGTTGATGACATTTCACCCAAAGTAGGTATAAGGAATATTTTCTAGTCAAAATTGAATTCCCTAAAGTTCGCTATTTGCTAGGAAACACTTGTATAACATATGGCACTACAGTCATATTAAGTGAAGGCCTACTGAACATTTTGCACTGATATTCTTCAGTTCTTGGTAACTATCTTCCATTTCAGGTTCAGCTTTAGTGTGTCTCCCTCTCCCTCTTTGCAAGACCAACTCTAAAGAAAACTCCTTCATCTACAAATTCATTTAACTTAAATTACAATCACATTGATATTTTTACTTTGACTATCTGGGAGATGGACTACCTGCGGAGGTGGAGGTCGGACTCCACCTACGCAGTTAAAGGTCATCCTCCTGATGACGTTGAATAAGTATTCAACGAAACGTCGAAATTCGCTTCTCGGAAATACATACGGTTCGTATAAAATATCCGAAACTATTTACAGTTAAAAACTAACTTATATTGTTACACTTTGCTCATATCACTAACAATCATCAGTGGAAAGTTTTCTATTTTTTTCATCATATATATGTTCATTTTGATTTTCTGTCAACTTTCCCAAAGATAAACAAATAAATAAAAATTAAATCAAAAATGGATTTTGATAATAATGTTTTAGGTTTTCACTGCCACTCAAAATCTTCTGGTTTGTGTCTTATGGGGTATTATGCAGTGTTTTTACGACCTTTCTGGCTGATGTTTCGAATTCCATTGCAGAGTCCATCATCAGGACTGATGTGATGATGGACCCTGCAATGGACTCCGAAATGTCGGCCAGAAAGGTCGTAAAACACATCATAATATCCCAGAAGACCTAAACCAGAAGATTAATACATATGTATATGTATACAATAATAATACAATATAAATTTGGAGTTTTTAAACATTCTATTGTATCGTTCTATAATCTGACCTGAAAAAGTATAAACCAAATAAATACAAAATCAGTATACAAATAAAATAAATTATTTTATGGCTTCCTTAAAGACTACAAGTGTGACATGAAAATTTTTATTATCTTTTGCAGTGATACTCAATGTTTATTTTTTCATAAAGTTGTTGAATTCTTATAATCTATGAACAATTGCATACAATTTTTGAAATCGGTAGTTCCTTAATTTCTTCCTCTCAAAAAAAAAATGGCTGTAAATAAATATTTATTTTAAATTATTTATTAGAACTTGCAATAATATCACAATAAAAAAATCAGACAACTTGTTTTTCTACAAATCGTTATTTAAAATGAAAGATATGTAGGTATGTATAAGTACAAATTAGAATAATGCATTACACAATTTATTGCAATTGTAATATTTAGTACTTATAATGATGTATTTACAATTAAATTTTTTTCAGAAATTAAATGTTTGTCATGAAGTTTTCAGGAATTATAAATTATTTCTACCTATGAAGTAGGTAAATTTTCAAAAAAACTATTTTTAATATACTCGTATGTTTTTTGTCCATACCTACGGGTAATACCTACATATTGAGAACCATTGGGAATTTCTTAGATTTACCTTATCTTCAAGTTCACATGGAGCAGGGTGACCACAAAATAAAATAAACTTTTAATATGTGCCTATTTATGTTTCACGGGTGCTTTAATAATTTAATTTATTTCAGTATTTTTAAATTGAGTACAAAAGATTTTCAAACATCTTTAGCGGGTAAACAACATTATTAAATTAAAGCAAAATATTTAATTTTTAATTATACAAACTTATGCATTATGCATGTACCTACAATTTATTTCCTTTAAATAAGTATGTTAAATATTACAGACTACATATTATCTGAAGACATTGCAAGTCCACCTGAAACCTTACAAATTAATCTTGTTTGAGTGTGTAGACGACACATAATGGCTAAAGAAAATACCCTTTTTCTTTAGAGGATTTCTCAAAGTGTAAGAATAAATACTTGTTGTGTTATACAAACAACTTGTATATATCATTTAAAAAAGTATATTTATTGTTTCATTCATTCATAGGGCTAATTTTCATTTTAAACATTGTTGGTTAATATAGAACAAAAAAATATGGAGTAAAATAATATAAAATTATACCTACATATCTGTAGATATACTTTTAAGATAAAATTAGGAACAGAAAGAAAACAAAAACAAACAAGCAAACAATCACATGTATCACAATTAAATAAAATAATAAAATACAGTAGTAGAAGAAAAAGTAGAAGGAAGAAGATGAAAAAGTGGGAGATGGAAGAAATCATTTCAGAGCCAGTTTTTGGAGTGGAGCGGATGCATAAGCTGAGAATTAATAGACTTATGTGGAATATGGATCGATTGAGAGAGCTAAAACAATATGGGAATATCACATAAGGGATTGTTGAACTGACATTTTCATTTTTTTTGGATTAATTCATAGCTTGAAGTTTTAAAAATAGTTTGAGTCATCACTCATTCGAAAGTTCCGAAAATTGGCTAAGTTATAGCAATTTTAAGATAACGTGGTGGTGAATTTTTAAACAAACTTATTCTTTTGTGTTTTTCTCAAAAATCCCCTTTTCAAACTGGCGGATAAAATATCTCATAAACCGTATGTCTGATTTTCTTAAAATTTTGTACACATCTTATAACTTATCTACAATGAGCATGGATTTTTTTTTGATAAAATGCGCTCTTTGCTTATTATAAATATTTTATTTAATTTTTTTAGAAAAAAAGGAAAATTGTTTTCAAAATCGTCAAATCTGCCCCAAAAAAATTTTTTTTTCGATGTGCTACATTATAGACGTTACAGAATTAAACAAAACAAAATTAACTTTTTCTTTTCACTTAAACCTTGGCGACATGATTATCTCCACCAGCCGCATGCATCACGGAGAAGGACCTTCGCGAGACTTTTGAAATTTTCAAAATAATTTATTGAATACAAATAAAAATATTAACTTTTTTTTTTAATTTTATAATTATTGCCCAACTTGCCCACTGGTGGGCATGCCACTGGCTCCTAGTATACAGTGATAAATAGTAATAGGGCCGCCGTATACAGTGATTTTTGAAGTTTATCATCACTGTATACGGTGTATACATTGTATATAAATTAATCAATGTATACCGTAAACTGTAATAGTAAAACAAATTTTTTAAGTGCAATAGTTACATAAAAAAAAATTAATATACTTTTTAATGTCTCAAGGTAGGTAATGTAACCTCCTAAAAAGAAGAAGAAAAAGAGGATAATACTGTTTTAAGGAATGAAAAAGTAACATGATTTATCAAAATTATGCAGATTTTGACTGGCCAGGTTTAGTTATAAAAAATATTAATTAATTAATGTAACATATTTCAGTGTTTACATTTTAATTAAAAAATATGTCCATTAAAGGTGGCATAAAATAGTAGATTTTTTGTCAAACATTTGATATTTTTAAAATACATAAATGTTTTAGTAGATAAACAAACACATATGTTGAATGCCTTTCTTATTCACACATACTATGCAAGTACACACTATGTATCTTGATGCTAAAATACAGGCTGGGCGCTAACTCTACTATGCTTTAATGTAATTCAACATTCTAAGATAAATTTAAATTTGAAAATAGATAGACCTTTGAATAATTTATATTATTTAAATCGCTGTTTAAGAAAAAATTTGAATGATAAAAGAGTACATACAGTTTGTTTCAGAATGTGTTTTTAAAATTTAGTTTCATACAGGGATTGTATTTATATTTTTATTTTTATTATCATACTGGGGATAAGAATATGGAATTGAAACAAGTAATAAAGATTGTCTATTATATATGATAATAAATATAGTAATTTCATAGTAAGAAATGAGGAGAATGTAAGGTGCATTATAACAGAACTATTATTTTCAAAAATATGAAATTGGTAATGAAATAAAAATACGGAAAGATGCATTAGATAAAATTGTATTATTAACTAAATAAAAACAAAGTAAAAAAACGTAATAGAAACAAAGTGAGACTAGAGAAAAGTTGCCTGTATGATTGTATTGCTTTCTGAATTGATTAATTACTTTTGTGAAGAGAGTATGTGTGATAATTAATAGATAACTTTTTTGTAGTTTGGCTCAAGGTTTTTAGTAGAAGTGGGTCTGGTAGGTCAAATAAACAGAAATAGATTTGAAAAAAGGTGACCACATAAGTGTTCCACACTCATAGAAGACCCACACTCCTGAAAAAAATCTCCGCAGGCCGGTCCTCACATATGAATCTGAATAGTGGATTCTCAATAAAAAATATCAAGGGTCCTCAGCTAAAAGGGCGTTTATCCAAAATAAATATGGAAATCGTTTAGTAATAAAAGAAATATTGACAAAATCAGATTGACAAAACTTTCTTTTGCTCTCCTTCAAAATTTTAAATAATTACTAACACCCTTTTGGCTGTCTACCTTTGATAAGATTCTGAGAAAAATATTTTTGTATTGAGGAATGAAAAGAGGTGTGGCACAAACGTTACCACCACGAATAAGACACAAAATTTGATGAACCCAACATTGCAGAGATGTCCCGGTAACATTCGATCAAAGTGTTTGATTCATAACCTTTCACTTTTTTTTTGCTGGCCGAAAGAGTGTTGGAAGATTAAAGTTGCGACCGTTGGATGGTGTTGCTCGGGATGCAAATATATTCATTATTTTATTTAAAAAGGAGTACTGAGTGGAATGACAAAAGTTGCTTTAAAGAAGCCGGGGTCCACACCTGGCTGTAACTCTATCGATGGTGACCCTATAAAACTTGAAATTCTGCTAGCGACAATAATATATATATTTTTGTTTTATTTAACAATAAACAACAATAATGTCAAATACTTTTTTATCCAATTTATTATAGACTTATTTAACACACCATATTTTAGTTTTATTTTTTTAAATTTTTTAAATACGTGTTTCGCCTTATGAGGGTATTATCAATCTAACTATTTTACATTCAACGACTTGTATTTATATGTAAACTATTGAAAGGAACAGCTATATAATTTAAAAAATTGAGTAAGTTTTTGTATGTTGATTCTATTCTATATTTGTATAAATATGTATTTGATTCTATTCGGATTATAAAAAAACAATTTAGTTCAAACACTAATGTTTTGTTTAACTAATTTTTATAAAATAATTTTGTTAAATACAGACATTAATATTTCTAAATTATTAATTATGAAATACATAATATCTCAGTTAAACATATTATAAATACCATAAAAATAATGAAAATATTAAATAATACTGTTTTAGTTAATTATTACTGAACACACTGTAGTTACCACAACATGACAAATTTAGATTAAAATTGGCTCTGGACACAGAATGTGGTGTGTTCTAGGTTCAATGTGATACTTTTTATCTGTAATAATTTTTCACGTGTCTAAGAATTTATGAGTGATAAAGTTATCTAATTTTATATTTTGTGTTATTACATTAATAATTATATTAATAATTAGTGAAAACCTTTGAAGTCTATTGAAGACTTGGTTGTGTTGGTTTGTGTTATCACAAAATTATTTTGAATTTAAAATAAATAGTTACTATTCAATATATTGTATTAGGACTGTTATAGTCTTACAAAGACTTGTGAAGTATAAGGGTGAGTTAAAAATAACACTTAAATATTTATTACAAATTCTGTATTTTAAGTGTATTCTATTTATTGCCTGAGTAATAGAAGACTTCTCAAATTCTTTCCAATGTAAAAATACTTTTTTTATGACATACATTTTTATTAATTTCAATGTTAGTTGGTTAGCCAACTGAAAGACAAAATGGAATTTATGCATTAAATGTAGGTATACTTATTAACTATATTGACAGATATTGACAGATGAAAAAATATAATCTTCATTTTTCTTGTTATAAATATATTTTTACTAAATCACTTTAGCTGTGTTAAATCTTTTGCATGTTCACTCATATAAGACATTATGGTTGTACAGCAAAATCTGCTTAGCGCGGAAAATATGTTCCAATGAGTTTAACCGCTAAATGAAAAATATCTCTGTTCTGTTTTACTTGTCCCCAAAAAATGGGGACAGAAAGTGAAACAGAACAGAGAATAAGAAAATTTATATTTTTTTGTTTTATTTTTATTTTGTTTTATTTATAACAATAATGTTAAATATATTTTTATCAAATTAATTATAGACTTATTTATGCTAATATTGAGTTTTATTTAAAAGAAATTCATGATAATCAAAAAAAAGTGTGATTAAAGAAGTTATGTTTGTGATACGAAAGGTTATTTAACATTTGAAATTTTTTGTTTTTTTGCATATAAGTCTAACATCATTTGCCTTTAGATTGCGTAAATCGCTAGTTTAAATAAAAAAGGACATGTTGAAACAGAGCATGTTACATGTATTGTAAGCCCATTGTGGATTGCTCCCATTTGAGATAAAACATTAAATAACGTTAGAAAATTTTTGAGTAGGTATTCAATCGATAAATGGCACCCAGATGTTGTCACATAGGCACTTTCGTAGTTTGTTCAAGAGAAAAAATCAATAGATTAAAAAAAAAATCATTTTGATTAAAGAACCTTATTTAGTTATGGAATATTTTTGTTTAATCGGGGTCAGGTAACTAAATATTTTCAACTTTAAATATTTTTCATATTTATTATATTAATAATTAAGACATAAAATTAATAATTTATTTGTAAAATTGAAATAAAATATTTGAATGTTACAAATATTTTATTTCAGTTTTACAAATTGTTATTTGATTCAACACAGATATTTATTTTGAGTGTATCATGTAACAGGCTTACAACACAAATGTAATATTGAGTCGAATTCAATATAATCTAATGCATATTTTTTACAAATTAGAAAATTTTTGGATTGGTTTGGATAGATTTCTAAATTATATTTATTATGTCAATCTCGTCATGGCGAATAAGCTCTCCCAAGTAATTCCCGTACCTTCCTACCTGTAATAAATTCAAGATATAATAAGAATTATTGATTTCATATCTTTAATAATTTTCGATCCAGATATTATATAATTTTCGAATAAGTAAAATTAGAATTGATCAAAAAATATAATTTAATTAATTTTTGTTTTTGCAGTTCATATTGACGCATAAAAATGTTTACATGTTGTTGGTCTTCCATTTTGCTTTTTATTTTCGGCTTTTTGGGTTTGCTGAAGGTTTACATAAAAGCAACTACAGGGATTTATAAAGGAAAAGAAACATTAAATGGCAAAACCGTTATTGTTACTGGCGCTAGTGCAGGTAAGTTTTTTATGCATTTTTGAGTTTATAATAATTTTTTTTCAATTTCATTTTCACAATTTCAATTCAATAAATTATTTGGGGGTACTGATAATTTTTGTTCAACAAAAACAATATTTCATATTCTGTACCTGTATAATTTTTGAACTGTTCTGCTATGTGTCTCCGACTTGTCTGATTGATTTTTGGTTTGGTTTGATCTCTGGTTTCCGATCCCAATGTTGGGTGCATCATCAGGGCTAACCTCACTGACACGCTGTTTTAGTGCTGGTGTCATTTTAGGCACTAGCTTATAATTTGTGTCAATAATAGGGTATTACATCAAAAATATATTTATTGGATGTAACAGAGCTAGTTCACAATACTTTGCAGGTAGAATCCTATCTACGAGTTTAAAATATTGAAGCAACAATATTCTGATATCAATAGTTATGGAGATAAGTGACTTCAAAGTTAGCATTTTTTTCATTATCCTGATTTACTTTCTGAAAAAACATTGGACAATCATTAAAGTGACTTTAATGTGTACTACTTTAATTGAAATATCAAAAATTAAAAATTTGTTTGCTTCAATACAAGTGGACATTATATATTCTTATTTTAATACAAATCATTTATGCAAATAGTCACCATTTAAATTTGTTTCACAATACCTAGTTCCTAATTAATTGTGCAACTCCCTTTTATTTGTTTTGTTTTTTGAGGCTTGCTACATTTTATCCTATGTATTTATATATTGTCTTTTGTCCAATAATCATCGATTTATCGGTAATGAAATGAAAATGAAATTATGTCTACACTTCCGATTTTAATTTGAGTATGTATATGTTGTATCCTCAAACGTGTTGATTATTCAATAAAAAGTAGTTTTAAATAAAGTTTTCTCTTTTTGTTAATAATATAAATTACCATGTTAACAATGTTATTACCACAAATATTAATTAATATGTTATTGCCATAAAGTTATTTTGCTATCATTGAAGAAGAAATTTTTTAAATTTAGGTATTGGCTTGGAGTCAGCCAGGGAGTTTGCAAAAAGAGGAGGACGGGTAGTGATGCTATGTAGAGATATGGTCAAAGGAGAGAATGTGAGAAAAGCTATTGCCCGTGAAACCGGCAATGACAATATAATTGTAAGTATAACATGTGACAAAAAAAGCAAAGCATGCTATTTCAAAATATTCTATATCATAAGACTGAAAGAATGAAATATTTTTGGAATTCGGGTAAAAGTATTTTAAGGTGAATGAAAAAAGGAAAAAAATGATAAATTTAAATGTGTCATTTTAAGATGTGAATGCTGTCCAATAAACTCAACCATACTTAAATATGTATTTTGTGTTCCGTCTCGACGCCTGGAATCCATTATGAGAGAACAGCCTGCTGTTTCGGCACTTTCACACGCGTTCCTACCCCCTCTGATTCCCTGTTTGCGACACAATTTATTCCCGCTGGTATCCCTGTTTCCGGTTACGTCGGCGCAACGGTTTTTCTTTCATATAACGTCGTTGTTTCGCGCCATTTGCACGCGTTTAGACACGCCAACTTTTGTTGTGATTTTTTTGTGTTTCTATTGCAACCTACCCCCTTAATTTTTGATCCCTAGGTTAAGAAACATTAGACTATACAAATTTTTAACATAGTGCGACAGGACGTTGATATTTTAGTGTAAATCCCGTGAATTTCGTCAAACGATTTGTTGACAAGATGGCGGACGAGCGGGCTCCTTCGCCGGTGTCCTCGAATGACGGATCTTCTTTCGAGGAACCGAGTCGAAGGAGACGCCGCGTAGCGTGCGACCCGCGTGTGGACCACCTGCTAAAACAGGTGACTGCTCTGACGGAGGCCTTGTTGGCGGGCGGCGCGGCTCCTGCATCAACAGCGCCGCCGGCGCCGGAAGGGGTGGCCGCGAGCGAGCCCAGCGTGGAGGACGCGAGTGCGTCCTTTATTCAGCCGCCGCCGAGCCTCAGAGGGGCGAAGAGTGCGCTGGAGTTCGGCAGGCTCAGCACGGTCGTGAAGGAGCCGCCAGTACCGAGAGCGGACCCGAAGCGGATCGAACAGATCTCGAAGTTGCAACACTTCGATTCCGACGAGTGGTCAGGCGTTCGCTATGCGGAAACGCAGAGAACCTACGCGGCGACTCCCACATTTGTGGAATTGTCGGTGAACGACGACTTGAGAAGGATCGATAACGCGCCGACCCATACTGGCTTGCTGGAAAGATCGCTCGCCGCGCTTTCAAACGCCTTGCTCGCCCAGAGGGAGACCCTGAGAGACGGGATGCAATCGCTGGTGAATTGGGCATCCGAACCCGGCACGGATCTGTCCGCTTCGGCTCTCTTCGAGCGGATTCGGTCGATGTTCGCCAGCGATGCTCCGTACAATAAGATTTCGGACGACATCCTGCAGATTGTGTGCGGCAGACGGGCGGAGTGTATACTGAACCGGCGAAAGGCCATATTGGAGGGCTTCAAAGACCCTTTCGTGCGAGAAGGTGCGGCCAAAATCCCTCCAAGCTCGGGATCCTTGTTCAATAGGGAAGAGCTATCGGCGTATATCCTAAAGAACGGGGGGCCAGGAGAAGGTGATGGTCTCGCCCGCAACCCGAAACCTGGCCCAACCGTCAACATCTCGGCCCCAGCCGTCAACTTCTCGTCGAGCTCCGAACCAGGGATACCTCCAGTCCTCTTTCTGCCGGAGCCGAGGCACAGGGAGCGAGGCTCAGGGAACCCGAACGGGAGACCTAACCGGAAGGCAGACCACGGCCGAAAACCCGCTGGTGACCGTAGCCGCAGAGGTAGAAGATGACGCGAGGCTGAACAACCGGTTCTGGGGAGGACGCTTGAGGAGGTTCCAAAGCGCGTGGAAGGAGTTCGGGGCACCACCTATAGTGCTGAGAATCCTCAAGGGCGCGAGAATCCCCTTTGTGGCCAAACCTCCGTTAGTCTTCCCCACCAGGCAGCTGTTGAGCAGCTTCGGCACGAAGGAGTCTCGAGACATGTCGAGTCACATTCAGGCCCTGAAGATGTCAGGCGTGCTGGAAGGAGCAGATCATTCTCCGAGCTTCATCTCAAATCTGTTTCTAACTCCGAAGTCGGACAACTCCCTAAGGCCGATATTCAACCTGAATGCGTTGAATGCCTTTGTGGAGGCGAAACCCTTCAAGCTGTTCAACCACTTTCGGGTCCCAGACTTCCTCCAGCCCAAAGATTGGTTGGTGAAAATCGACCTAACCCAGGCATACTTTCCCCTACCAATAGCGGAATCGCACCGAAAGTTCCTGAGACTATACTACCAAGGGGAACTTCTCCAGATGACCTGCCTGCCCTTAGGCCTGTCATCAGCCCCGAGAAAGTTCGCAACGCTGTCAAACTGGCTAGCGGGACTCTTGCGGAAGAGAGGAATAAGGACCGTAGTCTACCTGGACGACTTCCTTCTGGCCAATCAGTCAAGGGACCTGCTAGCGACCCAGGCAGTAGAGACGGTCAATCTGTTCCAGCATCTGGATTGGTGCATCAACTGCGACAAGTGTGTCCTTATACCTACCCAAAAGCTGGAGTTTCTGGGCATAACTTGGGACACCGAAGCCAACCAGAAATCCCTCTCGGACCGCAAGTGCTCTGGCCTTCGCCAAGTACTGCGCCGCCCGATCGAGGCCGGCAGTTGCTCCCCCAAGCAGGTTCTAGGCCTCTTGGGGAGACTCAACTTCGCAAACTTCGCCACCCCTCGGGGTCGTTTGCATTGCCGAAGACTGCAGAGATTAAGCCGCCAGCTGCAGAGGCACGAGCCATCCAGACAAGTGGAGCTTCCTGCCGCGGTTCGGCAAGACCTAGAGTGGTGGTTGGAGGCCGTAGGGGAGTCCTGCCCAATACACGAGGCTCCCTTCTCCCACTTCCTGACTACAGACGCAGCGGACGCAGGTTGGGGCGGCCAGGTGGACGACAAGACGATATCAGGCCAGTGGTCCCCAGAGCAGATGCGGTGGCATTCCAACCAGAAAGAAGCCTTCGCTGTTACGCAGTGATCAGGGATCACGCTTACCTGCTAAGAGGAACGAAGACCCTACTGCAGACAGACAACAAGACAGTAGTGACTTACATCAACAAGGAGGGGGGGACAAGATCATTGGGCCTTCTGAAGATAACTCGAGACCTCTTAGAGTTTATCGACCAGCAGGAAATAATGGGATAGGTGGCAGCGATGGTGTACCACGCATTCTGTCCAACCTCATAACCCTCCCCCTGCAACAGTGGCAAGATATCTGGCCAACCTGTTCATCCACGAAGGGCTAGCCCCTCGAACAATATTGGTCCACAAATCGGCAATCGTATCCTTCCGTGGCCCAGCTCTTGATGCAGATAAGATTAGCTCGAACTTCCTCGTCAGGCACGTCCTTAAAGCCATCTCGGTTTCTGGTGGATGCACTGATAGACTCCCGATCTGGAACCCCCGAGTAGTGGGGGAGTGGCTACGTGAAAACCCGCCAAGGAACAGCCGCTATGACGTGTCAAGGAGGACGGCCATACTACTCATCATGGCATCTGGGCGAAGAGTCCAAGATCTGACACGTCTCAGAGTCACCCCGGACCGATTGATCGACAAAGGAGACTCCACCACGCTATGGCCAGCCTTTGGAGCGAAGACTGACACGGCAAGACACAAACAATCGGGATGGAGGTTGAGCGCATCGGATGAAAGGAACATCAACCCCTTGTTTTGGATCCGAAAGCTGGTCTCACTCTCACAGCCGAGACGAAAGCCGGACATGAAAGAACTATTTGTGACGACAGCAGGTGAAGTAAAGCCAGCTTCACGGACAATGATAGGTGGTTGGATCAAGTCAATCCTAAGAGAGGCTGGAGTGGAAGCAACGCCAGGAAGTGTTCGTTCTGCTGTGGCTTCGTTGAATTAGCTGGAAAACTACCCGATAGAGGAGATCTTGTCAAGGGGAAACTGGCAGAGTGAAATCACCTTCCGAAAATTCTACCAAAGAGAGATAGTAGATAACCCCAAGCAACAATGCCCCCAGAGCTCATTAGCGCCTCTCTTTACGCCAATATAGGCATTCACATATAACGTCGAACCACTAGGTCACCAGGTGATAACAAACAGATCTCTCATAATGGATTCCAGGCGTCGAGACGGAACACAAAATAAAAGAATTTTACCTTCCATTAAAATTCCTATTTTGTTTCCCTCGACGCCTGGAATCCAGGTAATCCCTACCTGGTGCATTATGAGTCATATGAAAGAAAAACCGTTGCGCCGTCGAAACCGGAAACAGGGATACCAGCGGGAATAAATTGTGTCGAAAACAGGGAATCAGAGGGGGTAGGAACGCGTGTGAAAGTGCCGAAACAGCAGGCTGTTCTCTCATAATGGATTCCAGGCGTCGAGGGAAACAAAATAGGAATTTTAATGGAAGGTAAAATTCTTTTATTATGATTGGTCAGTGAGATAAATTGACTGAATAATAAATAAACTTTAGTTGAAGATTCAACTAAACTTGTATGATTATTTGACGAGTTTTACAAAATTTTCATGATAAAATATGGTCAAATGTATCCAGTGGTTTCACTAAACTGGAGACCTTTCTTTTGAACCACATGTGAAGGAAATGGTCAATAAATAATGTTTATTCCAGTTATACTACCGGTGAAAACTTATAATTGACTTTTATGTTTCCCATTCTTTGTATTTACTTAATTATTGTTAGCTGTTGGTTTTCCGAATAAATATAAATAAAACAAATAAATAAATAAAATAAATATTCGTGAAATTTAAAAAAATACGCATTTTGTTGTATTTCATTTTAAGATACATATATTCATTTATTTATCAATGTTTTTCCCTTCATTTGCAAAATGATGGTCAAATAAAGTTGTGGTAAAAAGACAGCTATTTATTTCTATTGCAAAATGCATACAAACATTGTACATTTTGTTTGAGTTGTTGAGATTATGTGTCTGTAGAAAAATATAACTTCACTTAAACTGTTTCCAAAGTTCCAAAATATTCGCAAAAGGACCAAAGTTATAATTTACCTTTTCTCAAATGTGTTAAGGATTCTAAATATGATTGTCTCTGCTTTATTTCAGTTAAAGAGGATAGATTTTACATCTCTGAGCAGTGTCAGGAGTTGTGCCAAGGAAATTCTGGAAGAATGTTCTCGCATAGACATACTTCTCAATAATGCTGGGTCGGCGGGTACAAAGAGCAAGATAACAGATGATGGAATGGAGATTACTATGCAGTCCAACCACTTTGGACCATTTCTTTTCACTAATATTTTGCTCGGTCAGTGAGACTTATTTAAATTTCATATTTAATTTCTGTCTTAAAATCTTAACTATAATTTATTTAATTGGACTTGGACAGACATTTGATATTTGAGATCCTACAATAAGAGTGAGGTGAGAAATGAGATGGTGAATATTTGAGATGATGAAAACCGAGAGTTGTCTCCAAAGAATCTCATAGCAGCAAAATCCTATCTCAGAGATTATCACGAATTATGTATTACAAATTCGTCTCAAGTAAACCTGGTAAAGTAATTAAAATTATTATTGAATTCCAGGCAGAATAAAAGAATCTGCTCCAAGCCGTATTGTGAATGTGGCTTCTTTAGCTCACAAGATTGCCAATCTAGATTTGGATCACCTGGACATGAGCACCACATCGAATGGGACCATCATTTATGCCAATTCTAAACTCTGCAACATCTACTTCACCAACGAATTAGCTAATAAACTTAAAAAATCAGGTAAGTGTCTTTTTTATTCAAACTGTACCCATACTAAAAATGTTTTGAATATGAACATATACTTCAACAGTATTCAGTTGGGTTGAAAGGATTTTAAATCCAATCACTTGCATATGTAAATTTTATAATCAAAACTGTAAGGTCCATGGATAATATGAGAAAAATTGGATGCATGTCAATTGGTTGAATCTGTTCTTATATTCTTACGAGAAAAATATATCCTTAGTTTATGCATTATCTAGCTCAGTTATTAAATTCTCATTTAAAAAATAACTATATTTTTAAATTTGTAATGGCATCAACCCTGTCATATAAATGTTATGTCCGGCAGATGCTAATATTGTGGCTGCTGTGCTGCTTT
>JADDOH010015462.1:0-59642 GCA_016648135.1 Agrypnia vestita
TACCGGAGCGTGCAGTGAGTTTCACATTACACATTACAAAATCCGCTCTGGACATTTTTAATTTTTATTATCGTCTATTAAGTGTTGGAATAAAGATCTTAAAGATCCAGACATTGTTATTTTCTGAATCGGACCGAATATGAGATATACACATTTAAATATTTTTCTACTTTACATATACGAAGATGTACGCAGTATTATCGGCTAACAGTGAAGCTGATCTGCAGTGCCTGGTGTCCAGTATGTCCGATGTATGCATGCAGAGTGAACTTCTGATGAATGTCAGCAAATCGAAAGTAATGGTGTTCGAGAGAGAAGAATGACTTAGTGTGAAACAACGAATTCTTTGAACAAGTGAATGAGTTTGTGTACTGGCAAGTACGTTTAGTAGAGACGGCAAGGCTGAGAAGATATCTAAAGGAGAGTGACTGCGGGTAACAAAGTTAATGGTGCTCTGAATACCACTAGGGGCCATTCGAGTATTACGTAAGCACCAAAGGGGGTGGGGGTCATTGCTTTGCTTATTTTTGATGACATGGGGGACGGGGGGGTCTGGATGGTGATTACGTCAGCAATATTATTTACTTTTTCTGATTTTTCAGCAAAATTTAGTAGATTCTGATTTGAACACATATGGCAACCCTACTTGTTGAACTCGAAAGCGAAAAGCATGTTCAGGGATTCCCCAAAATAATTTATATTACTTACTCGCTATTCTGGTACGAACACTGATGTATGGAAGCGAAGCCTGGAGCTGGCAGAAGAGGAACAAAAGTAGACTGAATGCAGAATGAATCCCTTAGGGCCGGTTGTTTCAAGTTGGATTAAAGTAAGCGTTCTTTTAAAGCATAGATTTTTACGTTCTCCGCCAATCAGACGACCCGTTTTCGTAAAAATCTATGCTTTAATCGACCGCTTACTTTGATCGAACTTGAAACAACCGGGCATTAGACGTATGGGTGGAAAATCAATTTATGCTAGAGTAAAGAATGCAGATATTAGGAATGAATGTAAAGCTCATGGTTTGGGCATGTTGAGCGAATGAATGAGGAAAGCATGGTAAGAAAGATATATAATGCAAGCGTTGATAGCGCCAGAAATAGAGAGCGACCGACGGAAGCGGCATGACCAGATTAACCAGATACTGGAAGATGATCCTGTCAGAAGCCTCAACAACCGGCGAGCTCTCATGCGAAGATGTATGAATGTGGATGAGGCGAGAGTTGTACGTCAGGACAGAAGAGTGTGGCGCACAATCCTCTCTGCCTACCGCCACAGGGAAACGGCGTGGCGGTAAGTAAGTAAGTACTCGCTCTCACGTAATGTTTTATGGTTACGTTAGAAAGAACCGAAGTAGGGAAATTACTGGGCGAGCTATTCATATCTATCTATTTATCTATTTTTCATATTTTTTTTTGTAAAATTTAGTGGTAATGATTTAAACACAAGGGAGTAAGAGCTTTGCTTACTTTTGCTGACAAGGAGGAGGGGGAGGGGTCAAAAATTACTAAAATTCTGCTTACGTAATACTTGAACGACCCCTTATGGCCAATAAGAATCTGTCAAAAGAAGCAAGACTACCGGTAGGTACATAATGGCGTTCTAGTGCCAACTCTGATGAATGGTATGGAAGTGAAATCCTGATAATTACCTTAGACATCGTCAGCATAGATTTCACATTCCAATAGACAGGACCAACCTGCCGATGGTTATGCCTGTTGGAAAAGCTACAGCTATGCTGAACAAGATCGCTTTGGGTATTGATATATTCCATGTGTTCCTGAGGGGGTTTTCCGAAGCAGGATTCTCCTACACCTTTGACCAGATTGTACAGATCACTTTTAATTGTTTAATAATTGTTTAATAATAAATTAGTATTTTAATACACAATATGTATATGTGTGTGTATGTATGTATATGTGTATATGTATATTTTTAGATGTAAGTTAATAATATGTATGCATTGAACATAATGTTTGTAATGTACATATTATGTAATAAATAAAAATTGAAAATTGAAATTGAAATTGAAAAAGTGAAACCTGGATTTGGCAAAAAAGGAATGAAAGTAGACTGAATGCGGTGAAAATGCGGTCACCAAGGCGCTTGTGTTGAAAAATCTTTGGTCGATAGAGTAAGGAACGAAGACAACCAGCATTACATTCACTTCTACAAATTACAATTGAACGTAATGCTGGCTGTAGTGTGACAGACGGAATAAAGAAAGAAGTGCCGAGATGGTTTGGTCATGTAGAACGCATGAGCATGACCTATCGCTCTGTGAAAACCCATCATCTGAAAAAATCATTACTGGATTTTGTCACAGAGCGATAGGTCCCTAGTTGTTAATTAAGATCAGTTATAAAAGTCTCATAAAAACTAAGCTATATACTTACATGGAAAACGTGTATGGAAGTTTTATATGATGGATCACTTTACTCAGTTCAACGTTCATCAGTTCCATCGTAAGAACAAATAAATTATCAAAATTTTGAAAGTTGCATACCTACATGTTTTTTATCTTTCTTCTTTCAAATAAGTATATGGTCCTGGATAGAGCGGCCGCTCACTGGTTTGTTTCTTTAGTGTTGCCCGACGAAATTTGTATTAAAGGCTCCGACGCCGGTCACCGGACAGACTGCATATTACGTATTGGGCCAGTCACGCTGGTGGCACTCTACTCGCTGACGCGCAGACGGTCGGCCCGCAGCTGAATGGGGCCCTGGGGGGCTCCTGCCGGCATCAATCAGCGCGCCGTTTCGTTGGCCAACCTGACCCGGCGCTTCAACACTCGTTTGGACTGGTCGGCAGCTAAAAAATTTTATAAGGGAAAGTAGGTACGGAAGTCTCTTTTGGGCGTTCATAGGACTTACGGCCTATCGCGCGGCTGGCTCGAGTGATCGTTTTGCACAATGTAACGTTCACAATTCCACTCATGATAGACTACCACGTCTATCAAATTTTTGGAAGTTATATGTTTAACATGCACACCTTGTTTTATATGTCTGCCGCCGTTGGTAATACTAATAATAATAATATTTATATAGCAAATAATTTATATAGAACCGTTTTCGTGAGTAGGTAGCAGTGGCGTGCAGTGGGAACATCGCAGCGTGACTTTTACGTAACCAATCATTTGGAAAAAAATTGAAATACAACATATATATTTCGTAATATTTCTATCACAATTGTTATCATAGCATTCATATTTTCTATACATCATAAAAATCTGTAGCATAAATATTTGATTTCTATTTTTGTTCCAAAATAGGTAGGTATACGTTTACAAAAAACGTCACGCTTCAATGTTCCCACTGCACGCGCCTGGTAGGTAGGTAGGTACTCACCTCAAGGGCCTTTCACACAAAAAAACTTACTGACTAAAAACACTTATTTACTATTACATACTTATTCACTAGATGACATGCAAAAATGGAATTAACATTTAAGACTATAATAATTGGGAGTGCCAGAAAGAATCAGGTATTTTCGCGGAGTGCATACTAGGAGTGGAAAACGTTACATAATGATGTAACGGTCAGATTCTATAGGTTTTTATATGACTGTCTAAACAAATGCGTATTTAGTTGTTTTTTGAACTGTGGTAAGCTGTCTGTTTGTCTCAGTTTATTAGGTAGTTTGTTTCATAACTTTGGTCCAGCCACTGCGAAAGCACGGTCACCGAAATTGGTTTTATTTTATTTTTTGGAGTTTTTTAAGCAATATCTTTTTTGTACGTAGGTACTTAAAGTTCTTCAGAAAAAAGCTAACGATAATCGAGTAGTTACAAAGAATGTGAAACATAAAAGCCAATTACAGGTTTTCACTGGTAGTGACAAAATATTCGTATTTACGCGGTGTACACATATATATATTATGATATAGTAGTATTAACATTACACTAGAATATACCTGAAAATTATTTCAATTTTAACTTCTTTTTATATGTGATGGTTAGTTATTGAGTTTGTTATTTAAACCCGATCAACCCCATTTCAACAGAATTTCAAAAAAAAAATTATATATTTTTTATGTATTTATCAAATTTTTGGAAGTTGCGTATACCTATATATTTATCTTGCACAACTTGTTTCGAATGCGAGTTGTATTGTCACTACCGCCACCTGCAGTCGAAAGCTTTTTCCTTCCCACAATCCGATACAGATGTCACTTGATTGATTGATAATGAGATATCTATATTTTGATTGGAGTTTTTAAAGCAATATCCTTTGTATGTTTTGGGTGTTCATGGGAATTACGACCTATCGTAAGGCTGGCTTAAGTGATCACTTTACACAATGTAACGTTCACCAATTCCAACCATGGTCCAATAATTGCCTACTAGAAATCATTCTTTTAGAAAGATAACGAATGCTGAATGTAGGAACTCTTTGTATATTTGTTGCTTAAATTTTTTTTTATTTATGGTTTACGCTTTAGTAAATAAATTTCATTATTGCACACTTTACAAATTCTGGAAAGATTAATGATCGCGTAATCAATATCAGATGTTTAATTTAGTTCTCAAATCGCGAATTTCCGATCAAAATTATAATAATAAAAAAAAACAGATTTGATATATCACTCAGAAAGGAACGTACACAAAAAATCTATCCATCGCAAACAAACTATCAAAATCTATCTATCAAATGAAATAACACATAGAATATTTTCATTACAATCTGACTAAAGATTGATGTATCCGCAAAGACGTACAAACGAAAATGTTAGTATATAGATATACCTATTAGGAATATCCCATCAATGGTAATGGGAAATTAACAATCTATGTAATCTTGATCTGCGAAAATACAACAGCGTAATAAATTACTACGTTTGACACTTTTGTTATTTATTTATCTTCATCTTAATACACGACATAGGAAATGGAGCCGCTCATCTCACTACGAAGAACCTGTGCCGAGTTGAGCATCTGAAAATATAGTGAGAACAAAATAATAAAGATATAAAACAAAATATTACATAACTATAAGATTAATCAATTAATTGAGGATATAAATATAAAATGTGGGTAATAAAAACAGTATATATTATATAATACAAAAGCAATAGTGAAATTAAAATAATATAATTAAATAATAGGTACATGACTTGGTATACACCACTAAATTAATCAATTTAGTGGTGTATACCAAGTCGTGTATTATTTAATTATTAAATATGTCACCACAAAGTTATAAATCGTTCATTGAAGAAGTAAAATAATATAGGTAAAGAATATATGTATAGATAGTATTATTTAACTATTAAATATGTCACCACAAAGTTATAAATCGTTCATTGAAGAAGTAAAATAATATAGGTAAAGAATATATGTATAGATAGTATTATTTAACTATTAAATATGTCACCACAAAGTTATAAATCGTTCATTGAAGAAGTAAAATAATATATGTAAAGAATATATGTATAACATGTAAATATAATAGCACAGTTAAAAAGTATATATAGGTATAACAAAATTAAATAAATGTTTGCGTATTTAAATAGTGATAGAATACAGTTTAATGAGCAATACATTATGACCTGTTTTCGGCAGTTGGGTATTTGTGCAAATGCAGGTGACAATAATGTATTTACGAATAGTGTTGTGTAGAAAGTTAAAAGTAGGGTGTCCACCCTGACTATGACAGAATGGATACCAAAGACATTTGAATATCACTTTCATCAGTCAGCATAATACTCTTAACCATTTTTTTTAAAGTGACAGTATTGGCACTCTTAATGCTTTCGGGAAGAACGTTGAAGAACAAAAGAGCCTTATAAAAAAAAACTTGTTTGTCCAAACTTTGTCTTGGCATTTATTGGCTGATGTATTCATTTTAAAGAATTGACAGCAGGCTTGTTTGAACACCTGTCAATGCAAATTGTTGCTGTGTGGTGAAGAAATAAGAACGTACCTTGCCTACTAGAAATCTTCTTCTTCCTAGGTAGGCTGTTGGGGTCGGCTCTTCTCGTTCTCAGGCTGTATCTTCTTCAGTTCTGGGTGTCGCTTTCATCCAGGCCGTTTCTCTGTGGGATTTTGGAGCATTGAGTCATCCAGGAGATCTTTAGTCTTTTTCTGGATGACTTTCGATGAAGCTCCATAGACATTTCCTGCTTCACCGTGTGGTCTGGTGATCTCCGTCTTATGTGTCCGTACCATGTCGTTCCCCCAGCTTACTGTGTATGTCCGTGACGCCCAGGCTACCACGAATGCGTGAACTTTTAGTCCTGTCTTTTAGTGCTACTCCTGCCGACCCTAGAATGCGACCACTATAAATTGGCGTGCGAGGGAGGGCGTCCCTGTCGCGTAACAGAAGTTGCCAGGGTGTAAATTTATTACACAATACATAATGTACAGAATGTCCGGTGACCGGTGTAGTAAGTAGCCTTTAACAGAAATTTGGTCGGGCAGCACAAAACAAACCGAGCAGTAATGGCGGCCATTCTATCTGTCAAACTGTCAGACGGTAATATCGGTCCGTTATTTGCTTTTACAGCTTCGAAAAACTTTAATACTTTATTGGCAATTGTTCTTGCACCATCCCGGACTGTTTAGTATGTTTTGGAATAATAATTCAGTGTATATTGGTAATCAAGATGTCACAGCTCAAGAGCAAATACAAAATTGAACTAAATGACAGGGCGAGGGGTTACCGCTGGGTGCGGGCGGGGCGGGTTTTGGTTCCAAAGTCGCCGCACGCCAATTTACGTTGGTCAAGCGATAAAAATTCGCATTTTTGCTGCTTCAAGTAGCCTAGAGTAGGAGTTGTAGGTACGTAGTCTAGCATTCGGAGCTATACATTATCGCGGGTCTAACAATAGTCTGGTATACCTTTCCTTTAAGTTTTATGGACATTTTCGGATCACACAAGATTCCTGTTACGAGTCTAAATTTCATCCATTCCATGGCAATTCTATTCTATACCTTGCCTACTAGAAATAATAATGCAAATTTATTGTTTTTATAATGCAGATTTATTTTCTTATGTATCTTTGAGAAAATTAACTGCAAATCTTGAATTTAATATAAACATGAAAATAAAGGTAGTAAACTTTTCCAAGTATGAACTTTCGACTGCCGACGGTTAATGATATAAGTAAAATGGACAGAGTAAGGTGATTTTTGATTAAAAATGTGTTGAGAAGGGACGAAGGATGGGAATAGATGGCAACATAAATTGAGTGAACTAGTTTGGGTGTGGTTATGAAATTATTTTCACATGTCAAAATATCGTGTGGCTTTAATTTGAGTTAAATTAATTTGTGGATTTGTAGATGAAGGAGTTTTATTTAGAGTTGGTCTTGCAAAGAGGGAGATAGAAAATAGGTGACTGTCTGCTGTTGCGAATTGGAATATGTAATGGTGGGCGTTGAAGAAGATTAGTACTATCAACTAGGTGCGATTATATGAACAGTCTATTTTATTTTATTTATTTTATTTTCATTTATTCGTTTTCTTACAGCCATATAATTAATCAATCTTGAAAAAAAACAATAATTGATGTACAGAGTTTTGGGCCAATTACAAGAAAACACATGTATACAATCGATAAAAGAATAAGAAAAAACATGTCCAATAGTGGGTTTGTGTGAGTGTGTGAATTTGTGTGTTTATTTATTTATTTATTTTGTTTTGGGAAAAGTTAACAGCAAAACAATCTTAAAAATTTTCCACTGAATTTAAAAATTTACTTTAACATACATTAATAGCGAATGGAGAGGGTGGAGGGGAATGTGGGACGGGAGTAGAAGGGAAGATATAATGTACAAATTAGTTTGGGTGCGGTAGTGTAGATATTGTTTGTTTTATATTTCTTATTGTTGCGTTGAAAATGTCAATGTGGTGATAGTTTGTGTTAAATTAATTTGTGGATCTGTATCTATCTCCTCCCCATCACAAGTATTTTCAATTAAGATAAATTAAAGAAGTCTCGCAGAGATTAAAAATTGAAAATATTGATTTTCAGGCGTATTCTAGTAGGCATGTATTGTAACGAGGCTAAAAAGAATCACGCACTCATGTCAAGTGACAGTTGTTTGAAATGATTACAATACTACCGAAGATTCCAGAACGGCCTAGCATAATCTACGGCATACGATAAATATCGAGAAACGTCTCCAAAAGTCTGGAAACTGCAAAAAACTCGAAAACGCGGGAAACGTCTCGTAATTTCGATGTCAGCATTTGCGAATATAAATACGGCACACGGGAGTAAGGACGGGTCAATTGTTTTGGGCGCGCGCGTTTGACAGCGATAATAGAAGCGAAGGTAGCCGCGAGTCGCGAGTTGCCAGGACGGCCAGGCGAGCCGTAATTCGACAGCGAAGATTCCGGAAACGTACGTAGCGAAATAAACCGAAGCGAAATTAATAAGTGCGGAAATTGGATGGAATATTCTAGTGAATAGTGAATAAAGTGTCAAAGTGAATATAAATTGTCTATTAACGAGTGATAAATTTGCGAAACAGTTTAATTTAAGGAATACCGTTACATTTAATAGTGTTAAGCGACTGTGTACGTGAGTTTAATTAGTTAATCAGTATTCAATAAATCCTGTAAATCCAGGCGTTTTCATTAATTTCTTCTGTCACAGTATGTTAAATAATTCGGAAGAATATCGTATATACATTTTTAAAAAATCATTCCACAGTAGACAAATCCAGTAATTGTGTTCTCAGAACATATCTACATATAAAAATATTGTTAAATTTTCTTTAAAATTCTTTTCGGTGGTTTATTGAAGAGTCTTACTTACACTATTTATTTCCATTTACGTCACTAGAAAGTCTATTAAAGAAGTCAAGTATACCGGTGTAATAAAAATTAAATTAAATTAAAATAAAATACTAACTACAAAAATATAAAAAAAATAGTCATATTCCTTGTATGTACATAGGTGGGTGCATTAAAAAATTAGCAACATTTCGCTCATCAATTTCACCGGCTACCAAATTAGTTAACCACATAAACAATGTTCTCTAGTTACATAAAAAAATCATCTTATTACTAGCCGTTCGTTTTTTCCTAAAAAGGAAATGCACTTAATTACATTACTCACTCGCAGACAACCCCGCAACACTATATCCGTCCCGTTCTGCCGCCGTTCACCGTTTTGGGTACAAGGGAGACGAATCAAAATGCGTAACGCAAAATACATTTTATTTATCGCGGGCATCCTTTTTTGAATCCTTAAATAAATATTTCAATCGCGTACTTTGTACAAAAAGTAAACAAGGTGCGCCTCCATGACCGTAGTAATGTGTAAATTTGTTACGAAGTCAGGGGAGCTCAACGCCCATGGTGAAGGGGCAATAAATAATACATTATATTATTTTGGTTCACTGCAGTTTTTACTACAAATGTATTGTACACTTTGTAGTCTTCAAACTGGTGAACGTGGGTGTATTGTAGTCTTCATTTTGTAATGTAGTTTTTCCTTTCGCTAGTAACAAGTTATAATATAAGAATGCAATGTAGGTGTACCATATACTAAGTAAAAAAAATCTGCGCGAGAAATAGACAAAGTTACACAACCGCTCCACGCTGGTTATGTAGATACACTACGCGCAGTGCTGCTGTTTAAAACAAAATATTTTGTAACTTCTTCTTGGGCTCTATCCATTCAGCTAACGTTGGCTACCATGTTAGCTATCATCTCTTCATTTACTGGGGCCCAGAATAGCTTTGCAGTAGACTGGCCAAATCACTGTCTTGTTTTTCAGCCATGAAGTTCTCCTTCTTCAAGGGCTCCGACTTCCTACAATCTTTCTCTGTATTATGATGTGCAAGATCTCGCACTTCTTGGATGTCTCATCACATATCCGAAATATTGACAATTTTGGATTTTTAATGTTTTTTACATTATCATCCGAATCGTAACATCGTCATTCGTAACTCTGTCCATCCAGATTATTTTGAGTACATATTCTTCTGTAGACCCTCATCTCAAATAGGATAGAAAGATACCAGAGAATTATTTTAAAGTTCTTGAGTAGAAGACAATTGAACCATCCAATACCTCTCCTACATCCATTAAAACTTAGAAGAGAATATTCCGATATAATTTTTTTAATATAATTAATCTCTGGCAAAACTAACTGTCCTTGTCTTCTGGAAAAGATTGGTAACAGGATCCCTAAGTATTCAACACGACAGTCGCATCCTTTTTCAATTCCGAAATATCATACGAGATCGCAGGGAAACACCTTGATCTTACGAGCAAGTAGATCTTGTAACGAGCTAGCGAAATGAAGATATTAGTATTGAATGTAAAGCTGATCTTAGCATAATTCATGGAATTAAAACAGGGTCGCTCAGGTGGTTTGGGCATGATGATGAAATGAATGAGGAAAGAATGGTAAGAAAGATATATAATGCAAGTCTTGACGGCGCCAGAAAGAGAGGGCAACCGCGGAAGACGTGGCATGACCAGATTAACCAGATACTGGAAGATGGTCCCGTTAGAAGCCTCAACAACCGTCGAGCTTGCGTGCAAAGATGTATGAATGTGGATGAGGCGATAGTTGTGTCAGGACAGTAGAGTATGGCGCTCTATCCTCTCTGCCTTCCCCCACAGGGAAACGGCATGATGGTAAGTAAGTAAGAGTTCAAATACGATCAAGAATGCGATGTTTGGGAGAGTGTTGCTTTAAAAGTTATTTGTATTATTACGAGTATGTGCTTATTATTTTCATATTTCGTTTCTCACTTTTTTGTTTGCTGTTTATTTTCCTGCCTCACTGTTGATTAGCTTAGTGCTTTAGATTGTAAATAAATACTTCGAGTTGTCTTATCAATTCTTCGGTAGGTAAGTGTCCATGTTTTCATCCCCTAAAATGATATCGAGAACAACTAGCATTTGTTCATTCGCATTCGTAATTCAAGATCACGACTGCAGAACATCTTTTTCATGCGGGTGAAGGTACCCAAGCTTTCTTTCTGATGCGATATTTGATTTTAATAGAAGTATCCCTTTTACAATTACGTTGCAGTCTAAATATATAATACTTTCTACGTTATCTAATTTCGTTTCAGAATTATGAAGACTTTAATTTTGTTTTAATAAATTTAACACGTTAGTAATAATAACTTTTCAATCATTTTTATAAAAGTTGAAATTTCTTGTGGTTATCCATTATATGATAAAATATACAGTTAGCTTTTAACCAACATCTATTTTCTACACTCATCTAACAATTTTATTTTATTTTTGAATGAACGAATTTTTTAAACAATAAAAAACACACTTAATCACAGAAAATATAGAGATAAAAGTAAAGGCTGTAACATACACGAGAAAGAACAGAAAAAAGTGATTTTATAGAGTATTTTATAAATCAAACAGATTGAGACTGAACAAAGAGGCTAAACAGCTAATTTCGCAAGTTTGGTAATAGTTCTCTTATATTCGTGGAAACTGTCATGGAATATGCCAAAACAACATTCTAGATATAGAGTTAAAATGAGCCATATTGTTATTGAAAGTTGATATAGAAAATGACTGAGTCATTATTAATATTATTTTATTTCTTATCCATAGATACTAAAAATTAAATAAATCTATGTACAATTATATAATATATATATATCTTTAAATAAAATAACTTTTTGTTTATCACCACTTTATTGAGTTAAAACCAACTAGTTTCAACTCACAACTGAGTCTTCATCAGGGTTCAGATATTAACTAAATAAAAACAGAATTACGAACAATTAAGGAAGCATTAAGGGAAGAAAGAGACAGAACGTCAACTGTGGTGGGGGTTGAGGGAAAGAGAGTGGGTGTGGGTGGGTGTAGTTAATTGGAAGGGGAATATATCTATAATTGGACTACACGATAAATCTAGTTGCTTATTTAGTAAATATTTTTTATTTGTTTTTAAAGATTTTTTTATTTCTAAAGCTTTTAAATTATTGAGACGAATACCTATGTCATTTCTGTGAAGTACATCTACACCCGAAGATTGGTCAAATGTGTGGTTTTTTTCTCTCAGTTGTGAGTCGAAACTAGTTGGTTTTAACTCAATAAAGTGGTGTTAAACAAAAAGTTATTTTATTTAAAGATATTATGTCGCACCACAATGTGTTTGCTTCGTGTGAAAATTTAATATATATATATATATATATATATATATATATATAATATAGTATATATATATATATATATATATATATATATATATATATATAATTAGCAACTACAGCGGGAGATAGGAGAAGTTGCAGGCGAGGACTGATGGAGACCAAGAATCGATATGAACTGTAGAGCCATCGAAGTACAAATACAACTATGTCAAAAGCAGTTCAATAAACAATTCACAAGAAATGTTATATTTTCAATTACAATCAAGTAAACCCGTCATACGACGGGCAATAAAAAAAATACAATAATTTACGTTGTTTATCTGAGCAGTTATTATTAGTATCCTACAAAAACAAGTTTAATATAATTAAATAGGTCTCTTTTAATTACAATACATTTTTTCTTTAAATGGTTTTTCATTTAACATCCCTGACCCCCCCCCTCCGCGCCCCCCGGGGGCGTGCCCAGTGGGGGGGGCGTGGCCCCGGGCGCCCACGGGGTCGTAGCGGGGTGCCGCCAGTAAGCGAGCGGGAGCCGCGCCGACCAGTCGCGCTAGCATAAAAAAAACCATAACAAACCTGACATCCCGCGGTTGACAGTTGTTGCGGCTTGAAAAAAATCAAAAACCAGACGCACCGCGGATGACAGTGTTGTCAAAAAATTTCTAACCAATCCGTCGCCGACGCGAAACGAATATCGAATTATTCTCGGGCCCCAAACACTGAAGAAATTTTCGACAACGCCGCGCGTCGTCTGTGATGACAGCGTTTTTTTGCACATTTGTGATTTTTTTTTAAAAAGCATATAAAACTGAAAAAATTACAGTGATTTTGGTTAAAACATTGTGAAAATACATTGTGTGTTTGAGTCGTTAAACATTTTTATAGAGGTACTGTTACTTGTTATCTATATATTTATTTGATTTTCTTTAAATAATTTTAATTTTTAATCTGCATTAGATAGATAGCTTATTAAATTTTTTAGGTCTCTCTCGCAAACCGCTTATCAGCAGGTTCAATTATTGTATTTCTAAAACTCTTTTCCTACTTTCCCACAACGCTTAAATAATTTTTGAAAAATTCTTATTTATTCAAACTTGAACAAAAATGAATTTACTCCTTCTCCAATACCATATAAAAAGTATTTTCATAAGTATAGTGTATGGACTAAATACCTATATATAGTAAATACCTACGAACAATCCAGACAAATTTAAATTGAAATTTTTCGTCCATTACATAGAATCTGTCACATCTACAATACTATTTTTCAACAGCCTGTATAGCCTTACTAAATTTTAATTAAAATTTCACGATACCTAAATGTCAGACTCGAAAAATTTCAATAGTATAAATCCTCCTCCAAGTTAATTCTTGAAATAAAAAAAAATGCATAGAGAGTTACCAGAGAAATTTGACATAAATCAGCATTCCATAATTAAAATTATTTTTTTAGTTTGACATAAATTACTCAATATTTAATAATTAACATCAATATTTTCTGCTCGTAATTTCAATCTTTTCAATGTAATTATAATAAATAAGAATTGTAATAAAAGAATCTGAAAATGACTTTAGGTGTGTCTATCTCACCAGACGTAACAGTTTTAAATTAAATAATAAACAACGTTTTAAATAATACATATATATATATATATTTAAATAACATATATAAAGTTCATTCTAAAAATAATTAAGTGTAATATTTTACTGTGTGTCTATATTGACATATCTTATATCCGAATTTGTGATGTTAATGTGATATTTAAAATATTTTTTCTATATTGCGCGGCATTAGGTAACAATTTTTTTCGCGCAAAAACCAAATGTAGGTACCTAAATACCGTAGGTATAGTCTGTACTGCCAGAAATAATAAATTTTACACATTATTTAAAAAAAAAAACACCATACAAAATTACTCATATTTCATAGAACATAGGTAAAATTAAATTTAATAAAATCATGTAGGCACCTACATACTAACTGAAAATTTTAAACAATTTTTATTGATCTGCCTACGGAAAGATAATATGAGTGGTTAGGTACACAATTTCATAAATTTTAAATGTATAAAATATTATGGGAAGTGTCTGAATTACCGACACTTTTTGTGATCTGTACATCAATTAAGAAAACGCCTTTTTCAATCTGTGTATTAGTTTACAATAAAAAATATTATTTTATATTAGATATCTAAAGGCTTGCATTATAAACATTCACAGAAATAAACCTAATTTAAATTTCCGGAGATATAAATTAAAATTTATTAGAGAATAAAATATACCTACCTATTAGCTGTTTTAAGTATAATAAATATAATCGCATTTTCGTAATTTATTCTTTCCTAATTTTATATACCTACCAGGGAGGGGCGCGCAGTGAGAACATTGAAGTATGGCATTTACGTAAAAGAAATCTAATAATAGGTATCTCAGAATATTTCTATTAGATGCAATTGTTAACATATTGCCTATTCAGATTTTGATATAACATAATACAGGTAATGTCACATAAATATTTTAATCGATGTTTTTTCCAAAATATATGTATAATAATAATAATAATAATTGGATAATTTGTATAGCGCCGTTTTCGCGAATACTCACCTCAAGGGCGCTTTACACAGAGAAATTATTATCTTACAAGACAACTTACTTCTAGAAAAGAAAAAACTTATTTACTATTACTTATTCACTAGGTGGCATACAAGAAGTGGAATTAAAATTGAGTACTGTAATAGTTTGTGAGTCCCTGAAAGAATTATGTGTTTTCGCGGAGTGCACAATAGGAGTGGAAAACATTAGCTAGCGTTGTTGTGGTCAGATTCTATAGGTTTTTATAGGATTGTCTAAATAAATGTGTCTTAAGTTGTTTTTTGAACTGTATTAACTGTCTGTTTGTCTCAAAGAAGTAAGAATCATGTTCCTATTTATTTACTACATGCGCCTGCTGGCAGCTCTGTATCGCATAGCTTTAACGAGAGTTTATTATAGTGTAGGTTCTTACGCCATCGGTAGATAATAATTGTTGGTTAAATTATACAATTTCAACAATGCTATCTAAAACTGAAGTATAATAGCTACCTACAAGTATTTAATATTGCTAAAAATTGTAAAAATAATGATATCGTACGTCGTAATAACAATACCCAGTTATATTGTCGTTATTTCACATTAATAACTAATAGCCAACTTGACTTTTATTTTATTCAGTATTTAATTCAATATGTTTTTGATTCAAGTTAAATTAAAGATGTCCAGAGAGGATTGAATATAAGATTTGCCTTACAATATTTAAGGCTATTCACAACATGGCCCCTCAATACATAACCGACTTCTGCATTCCATTCTCCACAAATAATAGACAACTAACACTTCGCTCAGCATCAACATCTAATACAAATAGGTTAGCTGAAGTAAATCGCGCCCACAAAACTAATTTCGGTGATCGTGCTTTCGCAGTGGCTGGACCAAAGTTGTGGAACAAACTACCTAATAAACTGAGACAAACAGACAGCTTACCACAGTTCAAAAAACAACTTAAGACGCATTTATTTAGACAATCCTATAAAAACCTATAGAATCTGACCACAACAACGCTAGATAATGTTTTCCACTCCTATTGTGCACTCCGCGAAAACACATAATTCTTTCAGGGACTCACAAACTATTATAGCACTCAATTTTAATTCCACTTCTTGTATGCCACCTAGTGAACAAGTAATAGTTAATAAGTTTTTTCTTTTCTAGCAGTAAGTTGTCTTGTAAGATAATAATTTCTCTGTGTAAAGCGCCCTTGAGGTGAGTATTCGCGAAAACGGCGCTATACAAATTATCCAATTTTATTTATCCAAATATTATTAAATTCCTATGGAAGTTGTATATGATGATACTTATCACATACAAAAATAGATTGATTGCGGCCCTCGTAGCCCAGTGGGCATGACACTGGTTTCTCACACCGAGGATTCCGGGTTCGATTCCCGGTGAGGTTACAATAATTAATCTATGTGATTTACTAAAGCCTCGGTGTTGTTCCGTATTTTGCTACGTTGAAGCGTAAAAAAATACAATATTATGTTCTCGGTTACATATACATAGATAGGTGTATCCGCGAGTTGTTGGTTCGATTCCCGATGAGGTCAAAACATGTCTTTGTTATTTTTCCAAGCCACGGTGTTTTAGCGCGTTGCGCTGTGATTTAAAAATTAAAATAAAAAAATTATATACCTACGTGTAGCTAATTTATCACATTTGTATGTATTTGGCAGTGGCGACCACAAATAATAAGACAAGATGATTTTATCAATGTGGTTTATACAAAATTTGCCAGTTTTTTTTAAAATTAATATTTATGATTAATATAAATATTTTTTTAAAAATTTAACAAATTAATTAAATGTATCCTTTTTTGAAAATAGTTACATTTTAAATTAGTTTTCCTTGGTAGATAGAATAAAGAAAGGAGTGCTGAGATGGTTTGGTCATGTGGAACGTATGAACGAGGAAAGGATGGTTAAGAAAATATATGAGGCGAATGTTGAAGGCAACAGGAATAGAGGGCGTCCGCGAAAGACCTGGCACGATCAGGTACTACAAGTATTTGAGGATGGCCCTGTTAAAAGCCGCAACAATCGTAGAACGTGTATGAGAAGATGTATGAATGTGGCCGAAGCAAAAGTGGTGTGCCAGGATAGAAGAGTGTGGCGTTCAATCCTCTCTGCCTACCCCTACAGGGAAACGGCGTGATGGTTAGTTAGTTAGTTAGTTAGTTACCTAGTTAGTTAGTTAAATTAGTTTTCACATTAGATTATAATTATCGTTCGACTCTTTTATATTTATTTTTTCTTTCTGTTAAGTGTCTTTATTTCCAATTTCATTTTTAGCCGTACGCCCGTGAAAGATCACGGGAAATAATAATAATTAATAACGACCCTTGCGTATCCGCGCAACACGACAGCGCTGATTGTCTGTCACACTCTAATTTATCTAAAATTGTCATTCCAGCAAGTTGCGTAGGTACAGACAAAGAAATTACAATATTTAGATCAGATAATAATGTTACCACAAATTTAGGTACTATGCAATTAGCCGTCAGAGCCTCATAAGCGACCAGTCATCATCAGTGTTGCTGTTGTAATTCCAGCGAGTTACGGGCAGACAGACATTCGAAATTAGGATTGTAGATAATTGAAGAAGAAATTAATATTTATATCTATGTATACCTACTAATGTATAAAGAGGTTAAGTTTGGATGTAGGAGGTAATCTCCGAAACCACTCATCCGATTTCAAAAATTCTTTCACCAATATTTAAAATGGACTTTCGTGGTAAACATTAGGTATACATTATCCCGTTAAAATAAAAGGGGTTTTTCGTGGTGACCTATTTTACAACTAAAGTCGACGAAAAAATGATCGAGCGATGCGTTTTTTACGAACGCTGACTTAACGGTAAGAGATATTTAAAATTCTATAAGAAACTCCTGTACTAATTAATTAATATATAAATATACGTTAATTAATACACAAATTGGACTTATAATCATAGGCACAGCTAGTTTACCATAAAGGTGACGTTTATTATAGGTAGGTACCTACTGCGATCTTAGTTAAATACCCTTTTCAACATTTTTGACGCAAAAAAAAACATGTTTCGCTGTCTCGAGTCGATCACAAACCCTCGAAAGCATTTATGTTTTGTACAGATAAGTTATAGTTGTCAAGACGTTACAAACTTCTTATTAAACGTCGAACCCTTTTTTTTTAGAAACGTCTCGAGCGGGCGAAATCCCGTTTGAAACATCTGTTTTATTGAAAAGTTCAAGGATTTAGGAACAAAACGATGACAAGGACTTACAAGTTTCAAAGGATTGTTGACGAGAAGATGTTTATTGCAAATCTGCTTAACTCGAATCGTATTATTACCCTTTTTTCTGTAAGCTCCGTGGAAGAAAAAAAATCGTCTAAAATGTCTTTGAAATAAATAATAGACTCGGATGATGCTTAAACAAAACCGACATTTTTTTGTATTTTGTCGAGGTAGTCTATATTTTTTTGTGGTGTTTCAAGGCGGTATTGATAATTTTTAACTAAACTCAATAACAAATAATAATTTCAAGTAAAAATATTTGTTTATTGTTTATTTTGCTACGCCTTTCAAAGAGTTTGTGTACTTATTTTAATAATAAGTACAGAAATCTAAACATATAATAAAAAATAATAAAAAAAAACAATATATCTTATAATTACTGTCCGTGAAATCCGTTTTATTTCTCGCTTAGAATATACATATGTTTGGAAATTTATATTTACTCTGTATTTAAATTTTATATCTTTGTTATTTTATTCTGACTTTTGTCACTACTACGCTTTTTATATTTACTCTGTATTTTATATCTTTTATCTTTGTTATCTTATACTTACTTTTATTTACTTTCTCAATTTATATTATAAATTATTTTTTCATTTTATATCATAAATTACTTTGTCACTTTATATTATAAGATGTATTTTGTGTAACATAAAATTACTTCTTAGAGAAATAAGGCAGTCCATTTTAGTTTCTAACTCTGTTGCTACATAATTTCATAAATTGTAATTAATTCTCATTTGTTAACTTTTTTATACTATCGAATATATATTACTTCTTCTTAATACTTTTGTTATTGTATATTTACTCTGTAATTATTATTTTTTTTTTATCTCTGTTATTTTATGCTTACTTTTAACATTATAATGTTATTTTATATTAACTCTGTATTCTACATATTTTATCTTTATTATCTTATGCTTACTTTTACTTACTCTCATTTTATATTATAAGGTAATTAGTACAACATCAAATTACTGTAATAGGTTTTGTAACCGTTGAAATAAATAAATAAATAAATGTGTCAAACTCGAACGCATACGCGGTGACTACATTCTATTTCATGGTTGCTTCAAAAACGCAGTATGCAGTGCATGGTTTTACATCGAAACATGTATTAGGGATATTTTAAATGAAAAATAGTTCTTCCGTATGAACAAAATTGTGATATTTTATTCCCGGATTATTATTAATAGTAAACTCTTAATATAAAAAATCAATTGGAGGCCTTGTATATCTACTTTATTTTTATATATATTTTACATTTCTTTTTTTTAAATGTATATCATTTCTATTAGCGATGAGCTAAACCTAATTGAGATTTAACTATTAGAGGAATATTTTGTAGTCTACTAGTGATTGCTCGCAAAATTACAAATTCTCAATTATGTACCAATCATCGTTACAATTTAATACGAATCTCACAGTTACAATCACAATAAAAATAGCGGTTTAATTAATCACTAACTGCTATTTATAATTGGTATATTCAGTTGATGTGGTACTTAAAACATATAAAATGTTAATCTAATCAAAATAAAGAATACATTTTTGTACCTACGTGTGAAATTACTATTAGTTTAGTAGAAGTAAACGTCTACTTTTCAACCAATTAACGTATATTATAGATATCTCACAGAGACGAAACTGTATTTCTTATGGGAAAGTAGGTATAGAAGTCATTTGGGTGTACATAGGACTTATGACCTATCTTATGGGTGGCTTAAGTGATCACTTTACACAATGTAACATTCGCCATTTTCACCCATGATAGAATATACCATGCTTATTCATTTTTTGGAAGTTGTATATGTGTTCAAATTGTGTGGAAAGCTTTCACATACGAGTTGTAACCGCCTTTCCATGCGGCTTGTACAAAGCCATTTTCATTCCCCTAAATCCCCACAGATGTCGCTAATGAGAAAATCTACAGTTGATTTTACGGAATTTTGAGAGCAATATACTTTATTGTGTAATGAAATTCATCCGAATTACTTGCATTACACTAGGATACGCCAGGAAATATTATTTCCAATTTTTGTTAAATTCCTTTTTTACCAGTATTTACAATTCAGAATATTTTGAGTTTGTTCAAATCTTTCAGAACAGTGCTGGATTTATGTCACAGAGACATTATTAACCAATTAACGTATATTATAGATATCTCACAGATATCTCACAGATGTCTCTGTGAGATATCTATAATATACGTTAATTGGTTTATAATGTCTCTGTGACATAAATCCAGCACTGTTCTGAAAGATTTGAACAAACTCAAAATATTCTGTCTACTTTTTAAATTAACATAGATACAGTCTGCCGCAGAACATGAATGCAAAATTATTTCATCTTATTTATTTTGGAGATTCTGTCCCTGTCGCGTTTTCCGCTCTCACCTAACGCCACTGGTAATAAAACAAATTTAAAATAACTACACAGAGATTTTTTAACGAACATGATTTGATAAGATTTATATATCTTTAAATTTAATCGCAATATAATAAGATGCTACGTTATTTTTACTAATGGCTGGAATGCCGATTTTATCATTTTGGAGGCGAATAAAAGATTTACTAATGACGTGGTTTTAAGAATTCATGTACAGGCTGGCATTAAGGTTGGACATAATCGCCACGTATATAGGCTTAGGTACATAGGCCACGGATATTACGAAAGCGCTTCTATGTATCTATATAGATATATTTATTTTGATCGGAGAAATGGTCGTGTGTGTCAAATGTCCACTAAAACATGGGTATCTCATTATAATATCGTTTTCAAAAAACAAAACAAGATATTTATAACAGACTTCAATTTTAGAAACGCCAGACCATATCGCTGTAAGTGTGACTTATTTATTATTTTTATTTTATTTTATTAATTACACGGCTTAATAGCCTTTTACAACAGGTTTATACATAATTAAAATACAACAAACGATTAAATGTAAAAGAAAAATAAAGGGTATAAATGTAAAAAAGTATATATACATAGTTTAAACATAATGAGGTTAGACATATATGTAAAAAAAGTATATATGCAAAAAAGTGTAAAGTAGCAGGTTTATACATAATTAAAATACAACAAACGATTAAATGTAAGAGAAAAATAAAGGGTATAAATGTAAAAAAGTATATATACATAGTTTAAACATAATGAGGTTAGACATATATGTAAAAAAAGTATATATGCAAAAAAGTGTAAAGTAGCAGGTTTATACATAATTAAAATACAACAAACGATTAAATGTAAAAGAAAAATAAAGGGTATAAATGTAAAAAAGTATATATACATAGTTTAAACATAATGAGGTTAGACATATATGTAAAAAAAGTATATATGCAAAAAAGTGTAAAGTAGTGATCTCAGAAATTTTTACTCACCGATAATATAGCAATATTCAATTTGAATAGCCAGGTATATATAAAAAATTTAAGACTTGATATGAAGATGGTCTTACCGTAGTAAAGAGGATTAAAAAAGTGTTGCTCAGGTGGTAATTGAGTGACCATAACATACACTTGAATTATTTTTTTTTTTTATTTATTCAAATTGAAACTTGAAGACGTTTTCCAAAAAATGTTTAAATATCTGCTCCATACATCTATTAATCGCTCACAATAATATCTATAAAATTACTTGCTTAAAGGTGATGTGTATGTGTGTGTGTGTGTGTGTGTGTGTGTGTGTATGTGTATGTGTGTGAATTTATGTGTATGTGCGTTGTAGGTTGGTTTTAAGCCTTTTTTTTTTTTCTTCTTCTTCTTTCTTTTCTTTATTTTAAGTTTTTGCTTAAGAATATTTTTTGTGTCGAATAAGTCTATGCCGAGAGAATTCTCATATTGCAATAATAAGTATATGATACAACTGATAACCGAGTTTTTTGCATATGTGGGGTAATATTTTGAATGCAGTCACCGAAGATTACTAATTTAAAATGTACTGAATTCTAGATTTTATGTCTCTATCCCTTCCAAAATCATGTTTTCTATAAAATCTCAAATTCAGTACCTACATTATAAATTAGCAATCCTCGATGACTGAACTTAATTTTTTTATATTGCTGCCTTTGCGTTTATACTAGACATATGTAGGATAAAGCATTTCCGGAGAGGAATACGATAGTACGTATTATATATAAAAAAAAATTTCGGCTGTGCTATGGCACATAGTTTTTTTAAAAATATAATTACAATAAATGAAGGAAGTCCAACAAATAGACTTTGTACAAAACAATTAAACCCCTATTCAATGTGCTCTGTTTCAAATACCCTTTATCTTGATAACACATTTTCGTACTTTACGGTGTATGGATATACAATTTATGAAAAGCAATATAAAATTATTAATTATGGACAAATTATTTTCCTAAAATTAAAACTTATCACTCACTTAGATACTAAAGTTATCTCTTTTATACTTCCCGTTTTATAATCTCAATATTATTACAAACCACGTTTGCATCGGTTATATTAATCTACCAGTGAACCTGTGAAACCAGACATCATGTGAATACTAGCTTAATGGAATAATAACACACATAATATATATATAACTACGGTGTATAATAACACAACAAGTTTGCCAATAATGCCTTTAAGAAGTTCTACTCAAATATCAAATATATTAAAGAAACTCAAATTTTCTTATCTTATTTTCAAAATTATTTCCTTAAATCACATACCTCATTATAATGTTATGTATATGTATATATAATCACATGCCTGATTATAATTTTACACATACATGTAGATAAGCGTAGTGAGTAAAAAATGACAGATTTATGTTTTATTACGTAATTGAAAAGTGAACATGTAAACCATATATAACAGTTGGTTATATCCAAATGTAGTAAATATTATATAATCGTATAGTGGATTAAAATTTGGTATTTTAGATAAAAGTGTTGAAGTTCCAATATCAATATATCATATTCAAATCATGAAATTCTACTTTGTCAAACTATGCTCAATTTAATTAATAAATATGTTTTTCTTCTGTTCATAAATGTATGAAATCACACGTTAATAACAAAATATTAACATCCACAACAAATATTAGTCCATCATTAAACTTTAAAAATTGTTCTTTTTTGTTTTTGAGCATTGTTACATCTGTTACAATGCTCAAAAACAAAAAAGGTACTATTAGTAAAAAAATTAACAGAAACTACCTTTCAATTTATATATATTACTGTAGATCGCTCATGTATTGGAATAATTTGCTCAATATAATATATTGTAAACGATTGTGTTTCTTAAAATAAATAAAGAAAAATACATCACACTTACAATGTTATGAAACGGCGTCAATCAGTCTATTAAAACCAACAAAAAATATCAATTTTTCCCCGTTTTCGTAATATTTCAAGGCAGATGTTTTCGTTAACGAATTTAAATTAAATACTTAATTAATTTTAATAGGGACGGGCGATTATTATCGTATTCATTAATATATTTTACAAAATATAACACACGCGGATACGCCTTTTATAAGTTGTAACTAATGATGTCCAATTTTAATAGAAATTAATGCAATTATGTTAAGTAAATAGTTAAACAATCTTTCAGAGATGAAACGAGTGGTCCACCAAAAAATTGTCGACACCCAATTGGTTTCAATAAATAGATAATATCTGATTCTATCAATTTATTTATTTAGGTAACAAATATTTTATAGGTAGATAAAATCAATTAATTTCTCACTTTTAGCTACTCCTGAGGCAAAAATATTTTGTTTAATATAACGAATTGTAACCCTTCTAATATTATTCGGTCAAATGCAAATTTATTCAGTTTTCAGAGTCGATAAATCGGCGTTTGTTGATCACATGATTATTACATGTTTAATGCATATAGGTACGTTACTAAATAATTCCACAGTATGGAAAAAGCCTCTCAGCTACTTTCTACTTTGCTAGGTGTATATAATAAATACCTTTTCTAAATAGGTAGATTTTATTCAACCTAATAATTTTGTCATTTAAAAGTGAGAAAGATAACGGTCATTAGTTATGATGCCTGCACAAATTATTTATTAAAAAAAGGAAAAAATATAATTTAAACATTTAAAAAATAATGTTGGCATGTCAATCGTGAAAGTATTTTTGTAATAAATCTGAAATGATTTTTGACTGTATAGTGTGGTAGATAGAATAAAGAAAGGAGTGCTGAGATGGTTTGGTCATGTGGAACGTATGAACGAGGAAAGGATGGTTAAGAAAATATATGAGGCGAGTGTTGAAGGCAACAGGAATAGAGGGCGTCCGCGAAAGACCTGGCACGATCAGGTACTACAAGTATTTGAGGATGGCCCTGTTAAAAGCCGCAACAATCGTAGAACGTGTATGAGAAGATGTAACAATGTGGCCGAAGCAAAAGTGGTGTGCCAGGATAGAAGAGTGTGGCGTTCAATCCTCTCTGCCTGCCCCTGCAGAGAAACGGCGTGATGGTTAGTTAGTTAGTATAGATTTTGTAGGATTTGTACGACGTGGTGCAATTTTTTTTTTTTTTTTGGAAATTACAGCTTTTAGTGGATTTCTTTTTAATATTTTTGAATCGTTACCATGTTTTTATCCATGATCATTTGTTTAAAAATGTTTTAAAAACATATAATTTTCATGATTGTCATATTTTATATATTAATCATTTACTGACACAGTTTTAGCATTGAACACAACGGATGTATTTTGGTGATTTTTAAGGATAATTTATTTATATAATTAATAATAATACACTTTGTTTTCACCACTTATATATTGAAAACATCAACATATTTCAGGGCCAATGGCCCCTTCATCAGGATACAATGACAACTTAAAAATCAGAATTCGAAGTAAAGACAATAAAAACATAAAAAATAATAAATGGGAAATGAATAAATAATTAAGTAGGTACTTACAATGAAAACAAATTTTAAAAATAACTATTTGTAAAAAGGACCTGGTTATTTATATTATTCAATTTACTATTTACACTTTTTCTTATTTCCAAAATTTCTAATAAAATAAAATGATATTATAATTTCACCACAAAATCATTTTGCTCTTTTTGATGAAGATAATTTATTTATTTGTTTAAGCCTACAAAATGAGAACAGAGTTATATGCATTTAAATTTCATTTTTTGTTTAATTTTTCACTGAATTTCTTTATTGTTTAGTTTTATGTAAAAGCTATTCACTGTCTCCTTACCACAGACCTCGTTCTAACGAGGTCTGTGGTAAAGGAATCAGGTTAATCTTTTGCGTCCAACAGTGATTTGATTTATAAATATTTCGCTTACTATTTAATTTTAGTGACAAACTCCCTTCGTATAAAACCAAGTCTTAATTATTGAAAAAACAAAGGCACTTTTCCTAATAATAATAACATCACCCAAAATGTTTAACAGTGATTTTCAATACGCGTTGTACAACACTTTTTAAAATCTTTTTTGTGTTAATAATATTACCTAAAAATAGCACATTTTTTATTATAAAATCTTGTACGCTGAAAAAATACAAATTATTTTGAAATATTAGGATGCCGACGGCGTCGCACGAGCCGTCACTATTTTTCGCAACCCTATTATTAAAATTCAGTTGTGTCCACAATTATTAAAAAGCGATTATATTAAATCATTCAGCAATGACGCTCACTAATGACATCTACCAAATAAATGTTAGAACTAACGGCTATTGACTTTTGCAGTCTCACATTTACATATGAAATATGTGTAGTTATTTTCAAATTGAGCGGAAAAATATAAATTAACTAGCAACATTCATAAAAAATGTAAGCTGAGCGAAATTATTTCAATGTAAAAAAATTTAGAACACCTTGTAGAAATTAAAAACCTTAACCTTAAACTTGTACAATATTTTAAATTATTTATGATTAACCTTTCCCTTACTATAATAACAACAGTGAGGTTCCTAATAATATTTTTATCGCTACTGCAAAATCTAGACGACTTATATATTATTTTCTTTAAGTATTACATTAGTAGCAAAATAATAATTTCAATAGCCTGTAATTTAAGTAATTATTAATATTATATTTATCTGTTGTCTTTATTACTTGAGTTTGTTTTGAATTCATTTCTTACTTAAAATTTGACTATGGTTCTAATTTTTATATACTATTTCTTACATTTAATATTTTGTTTTCTATTATTAGTTTGTAATTATTGTAAATATTAATTTATTGACGTTTCACATTTTAACTATTTTCTCTTTCTGACTACAAGTTTTCAATTTAATACGCATAATTTTATTTTATTTTATCATATTTGGCTTTTTAAAATATCAATCAAGATATATTGTCTCATAGAGACGAAGCTTTTTTATATGAGAAGTAGGTAAGCAAGTCTTTTTAGGTGTTTATGGGGCTTACGACCTATCGTATGGTTGGCTTAAGTGATCACTTTACACAATGCAACGTTCACCGATTCCACTCATGATAGACATAAACTTTAGAGAACACCAAGTTACTTCAATTTGCATAATATAAAACTTATGTAAGTTTAAAAATAGTAATAAAAAATGAGATGTGACGCGTGTATTGTACCGTATATGTGCGTACCTCAGTTAATTTTTTTTAATGAGATGTCATTGAAATATAACCTACATTTATCGTATCATTACCATAGGATTAAAGATAAAACAATATTTTTTATCACCGTTATCCAGTTCTAAAACGTAAAATTTTCGTATTTAGAATTGGAATAGGTAGGTATGTCACACAATAAAGCGATGTTTTTAAATAAGAACCACCAATTTTGAATCACTCATCTCGGATACAGACAAGGATGGCTCGTGCGCCAGTAGATAATGTTACAATTGAAGCCAAATGCGTTTGAAAAATAAGATAAAGCATTTTTTGGCTAAGTTTCCATATTAATGAAACATCTCGAGCGCGATTTCTCGGAACTACCGCAGTTATATTCTGGGCCAGAAAATATAGTAAATAAATTTAATTTAAAAATAATCTTTAACAGGTCCTGTTAACCAATTGCAAAAGACCTAAATTTCACAGAAGTAACTATAAGCTTTGGTTAGGTAGTACCTAATTCAATAGTAGTTCAAAACTGCCATATATATCTTATAGAAAACTTGTATGCATATATTAATTACGCCAACCAACGTCGTTTGTTTCTGTCTCCGTATGATGATTTCTATTTGTATATAATAATTTTGCCACGTTGCTTATCGGGTCCTGTGGCGCAACGAATAACACATCTGACTACGGATCAGAAGAAGCCAGGTTCGAATCCTGGCAGCATCGAATATTTTTTTACGGTCGAGAATTTTTTGTTTGTTGAAATTTTAATCACATTTATGGTTTTGAACATTCATGTTTTATATTTAATTTTTTTTATTACGTAACAAACCAAATTAAACAAATATTATTTTTTTATAATATTGTATAAACGTAATCAACACTGCGAAAAGAGAAGAGAGTAAGTGCCTACCTATCGAACTGTGGTTTATTCCGCTCTGACTTATTAATCGGTTAGAAATACTGAATAAATACTTTGTCTTAATTATATCTAAACTGCACGTAATTAAAAGTGGAAATTTGCCAGATACAATTGGCCGCGAAGCGGCTGACGTAGGCATAGGTAAACAATTATATTTGCTGCTCAGCAAACACAATTCAACACAACGGCCACAATAGCCGCCCGCAGGGCCTAGTATATTATTAAATATTCTTAAAGTTGTGTCTTATTTTTCTGATTTACTAATTCTCTTTTCTTCCTACAGTGTCTTCCGACATCTTGGACCGACGCACCTTGAAAGGTTTACTTTGAACTGTAGTTTGTTGGTAGAAAGTGCAGTGCGTAAAGTGGTGAAGCAGACCTGAATAAAAGATGTGACAAAAATAATTTAAAATAAACACATCGAAACCGATCGAAGATACCCCCGGCTGTAGTCTCCCGGTGCGGACCATGCGCAGCGTCGCGAGGCGCCGCTCCTCATCCTCATGATGAACGCCTTCATGGACACGCCGCACGCGCACCTGGCCACCTTCGGGCTCAAGATGTCCCCGCCGCAGCCGCCGCCCCCCGACCCGCACCACCCGCACGCGCACCCGCACCCGCACCCGCTCCCGCACTCCCAGACCAACGCCTACCACCCGCACCTCAACCCGCACGGGGGCTACGCGACGCGGGACTTCCTGCTGCGGCGGGACGACTTCATGCCGCAGCCCGGCGAGGGCGTCATCTTCCCGCCGCCGCTGCACGAGCACCAGCCGCTGAACCACGGGCCGCACTTCAACCACCACCACCAGATGCGGCTGGGCATGGAGGCGTGGCGCGCGGAGCCGCACTACCACCCCCAGGCGCCGCCGCACCAGTTCGCCATGTCGCACCACATCTCCTCGCTGCCGCACCACCCCGCGCACGGCGCCTTCTTCCGCTACATGCGCCAGCCCGTGAAGCAGGAGATGCAGTGCCTCTGGATCGAGCCGGAGCAGCCGCCGCCGCGCAAGCACTGCGGGAAGAACTTCGGCTCCATGCACGAGATCGTCACGCACCTGACCGTGGAGCACGTGGGCGGGCCCGAGTGCACCACGCACGCCTGCTGCTGGCAGGGCTGCTCGCGCAACGGCCGGCCCTTCAAGGCCAAGTACAAGCTGGTCAACCACATCAGGGTGCACACGGGCGAGAAGCCCTTCCCGTGCCCGTTCCCGGGCTGCGGGAAGGTCTTCGCGAGGTCGGAGAACTTGAAGATCCACAAGAGGACGCACACCGGTGAGTACACTCCATCCTTCTAATTATCACATTTTCAGCTCCTCACTGCTGCAAGATCTAAAACATTTTTGACACTATTTTAAACTAAACCTTAACTTTAACCGGTTACAAATAGTACATGTGATTGTTAACTGTGTTTCTATATGTACATCAATGGGAGTTTGGATATACTACTTCAACTGCTACAAGCTTTGTTGGAACGGAAGGAATTTGCTCTCAGAACTTGAAGCTCCTTCGCGTTGACCACAGTGGAGAGGGCCCACGGGAATTCTCTCTCAGGAGTCAAACCTCTAAGGAACTTCCTATACGTTCGTAGAATTGCAAAAAAAAACAATTACCAACCATCGACACAATCAGATACACGTCTCAAATAACGGTTAGTGTGTCACTGGTAAAATACCACCACTATTCTGAAGATGTCTACTGTATGAAGTGGTTTAAGAACCAAAGAGCTTTTGTTTGTCTCCAAATATGATACTTAATCGAATTAAGTCAACAACTTCCAGACTGATTTATATATAAATAAAACACTTGTATAAGACCACTTTTGAGTTTAAGCTATACACGAATAGTTTCTAGAACTAACGATGTTCTCATCTACAGGTGAGAATATAAACTAGTCTATATTCTCACCTGTAGATAAACTAGTCTATATTCTCACCTGTAGATAAACTAATTCCACAAAATTAATACCAGATCGATGAATAATATAAATAATACTTCCGGAATAGCTAGAGCTCTCGAACTTTCAATGGCAATGCAAAATATTCAATTGTTTCCAACGTGACTGTATGATATTTTGGGAGTTAGGTATACATAATATTAATACTTCCTATAATGTGAAAAGATTATCAAATATGTGTCTATTTATGCGATGTTTTTATCGCCAATTGCTTAAATTCTTTTACCCAATCAACTATTTTGTTCATTGTTATAATTTTATTAATCCTGGGGTCGAATTAAATTTACAAAGCGTGTCCTCAAATCTTTTAATTGAATAGCTTATATAATTGAATAATGTTCGCTTACAACTATTACAGAAAGTTGATTATTTTATTATTATTGTCATAAATTGTCGTAAATTTCCAAAATTGATTTGACAAGTTAGAAACGTGATATGACGTCAGAATGTCAATAGACAATATAATAAACTACACACGAATACTCAGGCCGGATATTATTATAATATAGTCTTGAAATCGTTCCAATCTACATTCCGCAAGTTTCTTATTGTGGTATTTCTTTTATCTTTATTAAATACTCACTGATCTCGCCTGTTAAAGGAATTCGTAAAAAATTACGTTTATATTTAGGTATTGAAGAAAAAAAAGTAGTTGCCATGATGGGAATGCCTTTCTGATCAGGTTTTCGTGTTGGCTGTGCCACTTACGTCCGGTTACATCATGACGACTCCAGGTTCGCGAATTGTTACGTCATCGGGAATCAACTCAAAAAAGGGGAACCTGTGATGGATGGTGTAGCATGTAAAATGTGATGGTATTTGAGAAAGACGCAAGTGAGATAGGTAGACCAAAGAGGGGTATAGTGCAGAATTTTTATATATGAGCTATTTTTAATATTAACACATTTTCCAGTATCTTGTCTAACTAATTAACTAACTAATCATCACGCCGTTTCCCCGCAGGGGTAGGCAGAGAGGATTGAACGCCGCACTCTTCTATCCTGGCACACCACTTTAGCTTCGGCCACATTCATACATCTTCTCATACACGTTCTACGGTTGTTGCGGCTTTTAAGAGGGCCATCCTCAAATGCTTGTAGTACTTGATCGTGCCAGGTGTTTCGCGGACGCCCTCTATTCCTGTTGCCTTCAACACTCGCCTCGTATATTTTCTTAACCATCCTTTCCTCGTTCATACGTTCCACATGACCAAACCATCTCAGGACTCCTTTCTTTGTTCTATCTACCACACTACAGCCAGCATTGCATTCGCTTCTAATTTGTTCATTCCTCACTCTATCGACCAAAAATGACTGAAAATGAAAATGAAAGTTATAAACAGTTAATTGCAATTTAAAATATCCTAATTATTCCCTTAATATGTTTGACATATCAGCCTGGATCACCCATTTTATCTGTATTTTTACACGTATCTATGGATAAGTATTTGAATCGTAGATAATAGACAAACCGCGTTCCACGACCCTGTGGAACGCCCCCACGACTGCCTTGCCACTATGATCCCCGTATTACTATTTTTGATGAGTATGATGACATTTTGCTTTTATTTATAGATTATTTTTCCTATAATACACTTATTTTGAAAAAAAAAAAAATTTTAGCCAGCGACTGCCAGACTTACGTTGTAGTATCAAACCTGAAATATTTTCTCTACACGTGCACTATAGTAGATGAAAAAAATAATAAACCAGATTTTTTTAATGTTTAACGGGACAGTACCTACTATCCCAATTTAAAAAAAAATCTTTTTTTTTTTACCATAACAATAATATGTCCATCTGTTTCATTTTATCTTAGAATATTAATGCGATGGTGTTATCCTAGATATATTTTGAAGAATAGGCCAGACAGTCGAATATATCAATGATTCGAAGATTTCAAGTCTGGAGCCAAACCAAAGAAATATCGAAACGCTGCAGAAGTGACGTCTCTTAGACGGCAATAAAAAACATTGATAATTTATACAATTAAAACAGAATATTAAATACCGCTTAAGATCTGAACTCTTAAAACATACGTGGGTAGGTAGGCACCCCTATTTTTGATTCTAAATTATGTTTTTATTTTATTATTTATTTCGGATTCGCAGGAGCTCACTTCGTTCAAAAAGTGGTTGTCCCAATTAAGCTTAATTTTACGCAAAAAAACTGAACGAGGCATCATTTTACTAACTCAACTTGATAACTTACTCACGCCATTTCCCCGCAAGAGTAGGCAGAAAGCAGACGCGTGCAGTGAGTACAAAGAAGCATGACTTTTACACTATATATATTTAGAAAGAAAAAAAATGTATTTGTGTATCAGAATATTGTCACATTAAAATCTGAATAATAATATGATTATAAAAAAATTGTGATAAGAATATTACAAGCTATATCTTTAAATACGATTTTTTTTCAAAATATCTGCTTACGTAAATGTCATTCTGCAATGTTCTCACTGCGCGCCCCTGGCAGAGAGGATAGTATGCAATACTTCTCACGCACGCTCTTCGATTTTTGAAGATTTTTACAGAGCCATCCTCCAGAATCTGGTTTATCCGATTGCACCAGGTCTTTCACGGATGTCCTCTGTTCCTGCTGCCATCGACATTTATCTTATAAGTTCTTTACTATTCTTTCCATGCTCATACGTTCCACACGACCAAAACATCTCAACGGTCCTTTCTTTATTCTATTTTCTACGCTGCAACAGCATTACATTCACTTCTAAATTTTTTGTGGTGGTCCAGACCCATCGCGTCTCTAGCCGCACGCATCGAGCGAACCCACCAATCGGCAGCTCGTTGCGGCTAGCCAGGTCTCGCCCGCCGAGAGGTAGATATTTGGCTCTTTCGCCGACCGCCGTAGACAGAGCAAGCAATATTTTCTGCACTCAACGCCAACTCTGTAAATCTGTGTCAATAAATGACCACTGCTAATCGTGAATCACTCACACAATACACGTCACGCACTAAACACAAGGATATGTCTTTGGATGAGTGGACATTTCCTTCTTCCACGCACACACACTCACGCCAAATGTTTATTTCTCACTCCATCGAACCAAAATTTTGCATACAGTCTACTTTCATTCTTTTTCCAGGCTTCACTTTCATATATTAGGGTTGGCACCATTATTAACTAATCTAGCTTCGTTTATTAGATATCATTTACTGAACAACATAAATATGTATTCAAATGAATTATGTTGTATTATAATTATAACGAGAAACCATTGCACTCAAAACAATAAAGTGGAAGAAAAATAAAGAGGCGGTTAGAAGAACATAAGAGAGCAAATAAAAACTTCAGCTTAAATTCAGAAATGTCGGAACATGCCAAAATGTAGGGTCATACGTTCGATAATAATAATTTAACACTGTTACATAGCTGCAATAAAGGAAGAAAAATTGATATTTTAGAGAGCTTAGATATACATATTAATAAAATAAATAATAAAATACCTCCACCACCATTACATAAACCCAATCCCCATAAATACTGTATGTCATTGTTTTCAATGTAGTTGAAAATATGTTATTGATAATGAGAGGGATCTCAAAAACATTCTAACATTTAAATAAAACATACTAAAATTTTTGGCCCTGTATGATAATAATATAGGCCAAAAATTTTACACAAAAACGGACTAGGTTTGCGACTTAACAATCTAGAAGCATTAGAAATTAATAATAGTCAAATAATAAATAAACAAATAATAAATAATCCAATTATTTAATAAATTTATCTATCTCCCCCCTTCCCTCCCCCCCACATAGTTGACACTCTGTCCCTCTCTCTTTTTCTTTCCTCCTTTATAAATTTCTGTACCTAGATTAGTCTATATTGAATTGTCCTGAAGAAGGTTGAGTCCAACCGAAACTAGTTGACAAACATATAGCAATAAAGTGGTTTAAAACATAGTATTTAATTTATTCTTAAATGTCTAATAAAATATATAGTGAAAAAAACAGTATTTACTTACTTTCTTTTAACTCGTGGCCTCTGCTTGCCGGGTGAAAAAACTTTGGATGGATTTTTAACCCTTTTCCCGTGATCCAATCGAGCTTAAACTAGGCAAGTAGACTCGTGGCGACGATCAAGAAGATCTATCAAATTTTCGTTAAAAAAAATTAATAATTATAGTATAATTTCGGATTTTTAGAAATTTTATTGTTTTTTCAAATCATCATTTGAATAGTTTGACTACAGCAACGGCGGCCCGATAACGTCGCGGAATATTTTCTATATTTGAATTACTCCCGGTGTACATAATGGGTACTTCACTACGAATGTCGAAAATCTAAATTGACTGACAAATGTTTTTAGAATTTAATCTTCAAAGCATGAAGTGTCTTATCAAAGCTGGAAACATCTGACATTTTAGAAATATATTAAATTACTGTACGTTTAGTGTTATGCTATATGTTTTAATTCGTCTTTAATTGTTGTTATATTTTACAAAGAAAGGGAGTATAATTAAAACTTGGTTTTTACGGGTTACTTTTTTTTCAATTCAATTCGTAAATTGGCATATTAAAAATGAATTTCTACAATGTTTTACAATAAAAATTTTAATATTTATCGAAACAATTTCAAGGCGCGTAAGTTAATTTTACATACATATTTAAATATCTGTTTAACAAGTTTCCATTTCACAATTATTGCGGTGAAATTTGAGTGCGCCCTGATGCTCTCATTATGGACAGTTTAGATATCTAAGGTAGGTAAAGGAGTGTCTTCGTTGTCATCTTGCATAAAATAGAGTTGTAACGCAGCCATAAATTTCCTGGTCCGGTTAGTCGAGCGTCCATGATCACCGCATTCCTGGTCTCCGGCCGTCTTCAGGTGTTTTGCTGCAATGTTAACATTATTAACAAATAGACCTACACCTGTTTTAATAACAAGTGCGGTGGAGCTTGACCAACGTAAATTGGCGTGCGGCAACTTTGGAACTAAAACGGTAACCCCTCGCTCTGTCATTCAGTTCAATCTCGAATTTGCGCGTGAGCTGTGATATCTTGATTTCAAATATCTTCTTCTTCTTCTTCATCAGCCTCCGTCTTTCCACTGCTGGATATAGGCCTCTTCCTTATTTTTCCATTCTTCCCTGTTGTTGGCTAATTGCAGCCCTTTCTTTTTTTATAATATTTTGATCTATACTTCGATTTTTAAATTTTATTTTTGTTAACCAGACGAAGAAGCCATTGGCTTCGAAACATGTTGAATTTTTTCAATAAACAAGTGGTGTTTACAAAGTTAATTTATATAAAATAAATTACAATTTATTTTCTATGTACGCCCCAAGTTCGCAAAATGTCTTTCTTAAAGATAAAATAAAATTTTAAAAAAATCAGACATAGACATTCTTGAAAAGTCTCCCATATTACCCCGCTAAATAAAGTATGTATTAATATACTCGGGTTTTGTTAAGGCGAAATATTTTAAACGGATGTCAAAATATTTGGTATTTGGTTTCAAAGGAATTATTAATATTTCACTTTATTACGAAGACCGGTGGTGGGGCATATCGAATGACGTTACGGTGGCCGACGGGACGTAGTCAATGTATCGGGTTACTGAGTTACGGACGCCGCTCGCGACCCGCGGCATTGTCGATCGAGACCCGCGGAATGTGGACATCGCTGGGGACATTTCCTAGACATCGCGATCATTCTCTTATCGGATTATTACAAATTAAAATACAACGTAATCATTTTTTTATTCTATGTTTTTTTTTTTTTTTTTAATATAGAAAGATATATGATGCAAGTGTTGACGGCGCCAGAAAGAGAGGGCGACCACGGAAGACGTGGCATGACCAGATTAACCAGATACTGGAAGATGGTCCTGTTAGAAGCCTGAAAAACCGTCGAGCTTGCATGCGAAGATGTATGAATGTAGACGAAGCGAAAGTTGTATGTCAGGACAGAAGAGTATGGCGCTTTATCCTCTCTGCCTACCCCCACGGGGAAACAGCGTGATGGTTAGTTAGTTAGTTAGTTATTCTACGATATTAGTATGTAAGAGTTTTTTGTGTGTAAAGCGCCCTTGAGGTGAAATTTTCACAAAAATGGCGCTATATAAATAATGCATGTAAGTTAGTTTTAAATTAATAGAGATGCGAACGCGGAATCCGTGTCGCATCGATAATAATAATCGCATCGCGTAATAATAAATAATAATAATAAGTGGAAAATGCTGTCTGGGGAAACGAACACATGCTCAAGGAGAGCAAAGTGAAGATATATAACTTTACTTACTGTAATTGCATAATAATGTCTATAAATAAAAATATATGCGTATATAAATAAATTAATTAATTAAGGATAATAAAAAATAATTTTAAACAAAACTTTAACCCTTTTTACATTAAACAATTATTCTACACATATTTACACTTGGACTTATGACTCACTCAACTTACCACTAACACTGCACTTGATACTTTGTAGATACATAATTACTACCTTATGAAAATAAATATTACTGACGAATTTAAAAAAATATTATAATTGTGTTCTATAACGCCACTCTGGGACAGGCGTAGCCTATAAGAGTGGCATAATCCACAAATTTAAAAATAAAAAAATGTGTAATTTATCTTATATTTTTATTGTTAAATTAGTATTAAGTACCTTTATTTGTAAACAAGGATTTTTTTGAAATAAAAAAAAATATTTTTTTTTAAATAAGACCTGTGTCCGCCCAATCATGACCTACGGTATCGAGATAAGGGCTGACACTACCAGAACTAAAAATCTCCTAAGAACAACTGAGATGAAGACTCTCCGACCCATTGCGGGGCTGACAATCCGAGACCGAGTGAGGAATTCCGAAATACGAAGGACTTGTGACGTCGAGGATATTGTCCGATGGGGAAGATCTAGAGGACGTTACTGGAGAGATGATGAGGAGAGAGCTTGTTCTGAGAGAGTAGTGAGCGTAGCAGCGAACAAGCTGCAGTCTGGCACCAGACTCCCAGGAAGACCGCATAAAAGATGGCGAGATAGCTGGACATCTGTATCCCAGGAACAGGCTCCGAGCAATGACAGCAGTCCTAGATGAAGCAGAAGAAGAAGAAGAATAAGTAAATCGCGTCCACAAAACTAATTTCGTGCTTTCGCGGTGGCTGAACCAAATTTGTGGAACAAACTACCTAATAAACTGAGACAGCTTACCACAGTTCAAAAAACAACTTAAGACGCATTTATTTAGACAATCCCATAAAAACCTATTGAATCTGACCACAACACTAGTTATTGGATATTTATATATCGTCGTTTTCGTAAGTACTCACCTCAAGGGTGCTTCACAAAAAAATATATTACAAAACAACTTACTGACTAAATTTTTTTATTTACTATTAATTATTCACTAGATGACATGCGAAAAATGGAATTAACGTTTAAGACTACAATAGTTGGGAATGCCAGGAAGAATCAGATGTTTTCGCGGAGTACCTACATACTAGGAGTTGAAAATAATAGCTAAAGGTCTAATTCTATAGGTTTTTATAGATTGTCTAAATAAGTGCGTATTTAGTTGTTTTTTTAACAGTGGTAAGCTGTCTGTTTGTCTCAGTTTATTAGGTAGTTTGTTCCATTCCCTTGGTCCAGCCACCGCGAAAGCATTCGGATCCCATTGCAGGGTCCATCATCAGAGCTGAAACGTCGGCCAGAAAGGTCGCAATAACACGGCGTAATACCCCAGAAGACACAAACCAGAAGACAGATTTATATTCTTTCCTAATTTGTTCATTCCTTAATCTATCATAAATGCTAATATCAGTAGGACAACATACTCTCTTGTTCTTTCATAGGTCTATCTTCATGTACCTGATTTACCTGGTTAAGCCTTCCATCAACACTCACTTCAAATGTCTTACCACTCTTTCCTCATTCAATCGTCCAACACGATGACGAACTAAACCTGCCAAAAATAGAGATGAAATTATATTTTTTTATGGAAAAGTAGGTACGGGAGTCTTTGGGTGTTCATAGGACTTACGGCCTATCGTACGGCTGGCTTAAGTGATCACGTTCACCATTTCCACCCAATATCACGTCTATCATTTTTTTGGAAGTTGTACATATTCAAGTTTTACAACCCGTTTGATATGTGCTTACTTACCATCACGCCGTTTCCCCGTGGGGGTAGACAGATAGGATAGAGTGCCTGTCCTGTCTTGTCCTGACATACAACTCTCGCCTCATCCACATTCATACATCTTCGCACGCAAGTTCGCCGGTTGTTGAGGCTTTGATATGTATGTTGTAATATCACTAGCGCGGTCGGCATCCAAAGCTTTTTCATCATCTTTAATTAACCGTAGATGTCACTAATGAGATATTTATTTTTGATCGGAATTTTTTAGCAATCTCCTTGCGAATTATCCGAATATCCGAATTATTAGCTATACACCACCACATTTTACCATTTAGTCTTCCATCAACACTCGCTGCATGTGTCGCACCACTCTTTCATCATTCAATCGTCGAACTAATAAAATATAATATAATACTAGAAGAAATGATAAATAATATTAATATACACACTGACACGCACCATAACTTTGCAACCAGATCGACAGGACGAACAATGAGAATACCAATCACTAACAACGTGTATGGCGAAAGGAAAAGAGAATATATTGTGCCAAGAATCTTTAATAAATTAGATAAAAAATTCTTTGAGATGATGCAAGACAAAAAAACTCCATTGGCTTCAAAAAAGTACAAGCTAAAAGAATATATATTAAAGCTATGTACCTAATCCTACATTAATTTATAATTACATATCATGTATCACTTGTAAAAAAATATGCAACACTCGATAATAACCTACTATCTTCATTATAAAATAAAAGTTATTGTCAAATATTGAAGGCAACCATGCCGTAAAACTGCTGTGCAGTTTGGCATATGTTTAATGTAATAAATATTTAAAAAAAAATAATAATAAATAAAAAAAAAATAAAAAAAAACTAAACTCGCCGAAAACTCGCGTTAGGTCGATTCTAAAAAAAATTGGGCTAATATTTACAAATATTTATACGCAACGCTTCGTCACACGGCACAATGATACATTAGACGTCTCTGTATCCTCGCACAAAGAGCGCTTCCACCGTGGAGACCCGGCTATTCATGCCCGGTCGCTGTCCCGGAATAATCTCCATTCTGCATCTCCTCGGAAAAAAATCCCGTGCCATTCGAAACGCATTCAACCGGCGCCCTGCGGCCCTCAGATTTCACGCGTTGGTGACTGGCCCTGAATGGTCGGACGTTCAAGTAGGAGGTACTCGATGCCACAATGCGGAGTTGCATGTGTAAATACGCTGTTTGTCTAATCCTCCATTCACAGCGGACGATGGTGCAGTCCTTGCCTTTGATTCGCCGTGTTTTGGGTTCGATGTCGTGAGTAACCAAATGCAGCTTTTTAATTCTACTTTCTAATTTTGTATAAAACATCTAAGGAGGTAAAATCGTGTTTCCTATAAGTCTATAGTCTATATTTCATATAAAATTTTGCATTAGTAATCCTCGAAGACTACATGCATTAATGTATATTATAGATATCTCACAGATACGAAGCTGTATTTATTATGGGAAAGTAGGTATATAGAAGTCATTTGGGTGTACATAGGACTTATGACCTATCTTTTTATGGTTGGCTTAAGTGATCACTTTACACAATTGTAACATTCGCCATTTCCACCCATGATAGAATACACCATGCTTATTCATTTTTTGGAAGTTGTATATATGTTCAAATTACGTGGAAAGCTTTCACATACGAGTTGTAAGCGCCTTTCCATGCGGCCTGTTAAAAGCCATTTTCATTCCCCTAAATCCCCACAGATGTCGCTAATGAGAAAATCTACATTGATTTTTTACGGAATTTTGAGAGCAATATACTTTATTGTGTACTTTACTTTTACTTTACTTTACTACATACATTATTTTTATACTGCTGCCTTTTTGATATTGCTACCACACATCATATATAATTTTTTAAGAAAGGGTTCTCTTTTATGATCTTGGATTGGTTTAACTTCAATTACAGTTAACTCTTAGTTACAGTTAAAAGATAAAATTGCTATTTCTTGTAGACTGCCCTCTATTCTACACTCCTCATATTCAATCCCGAGTCGGGATTGCCCTTTCGGGATCCCTCAAGATTAGGATTTCCAATCCCGCGGGATCCCGAATACTTTTGTATATTTTTTGTTTGTTTATAGACCTGAATAACAATTAACAACAACGTCTTGCATTTTTATTTCAGCATATTTAATAAAATATTCATTATTAATCATCGCTTTCAAGTTTTTGTAGGCGATTTTACAAGCATCAATCATTGTAGTGGAGTTTGTAGTAGTTTTTATTATTAGGTATGTTAAGTTGATAAAATATAGCATATTATTCAAAGCTATTTTCATTATTTGAATGTGACATGAACATAAATTTTAAGTACACTCGGGCCTCGTACAACACGGTTATATGGTTCCACAAAAACCTCGTGTAATACAAATCCGTGTTATACAAGGTTTGAAGTTCGTACAAAATTAGGGTTTGCGTTCCAAAAAAAAATCGAAATAGTCTATATGAACATGTACTTTATTTTTTTAATAAAAATATATAAATATACATATTTATTGAAAAAAAAACTTTAATAACACATGTAATACAATTTATTTTAATCGTAATCATGTATTTTATATATGGATATTTGTATAGTCTTCTCTTTTTTCTTCTTTTTTAATATGTTCATACTAAGTTTATTGATGTAAAAAGAAAAAAAAGTATACATAAATAAATAAATATAATGTAGCATTCATTCATCATTGCTATCACTTAATAATTCTTAATTTTTACTCTTTTTCGACACCGGTTATGAGTTTTCATCATCGGAGGAGGGCTCTGAATTTCTTGTGGTTTCAGCCTTCAAAAAATCGGTAATAAGCTAACTAACTAACTAACTAATCATCACGCCGTTTCTCTGCAGGGGTAGGCAGAGAGGATTGAACGCCACACTCTTCTATCCTGGCACACCACTTTTGCTTCGGCCACATTCATACATCTTCTCATACACGTTCTACGATTGTTGCGGCTTTTAACAGGGCCATCCTCAAATACTTGTAGTACCTGATCGTGCCAGGTCTTTCGCGGACGCCCTCTATTCCTGTTGCCTTCAACATTCGCCTCATATATTTTCTTAACCATCCTTTCCTCGTTCATACGTTCCACATGACCAAACCATCTCAGCACTCCTTTCTTTATTCTATCTACCACACTACAGCCAGCATTGCATTCACTTCTAATTTGTTCATTCCTCACTCTATCGACCAAAGATTTTCCACACAAGCGTCTTAGTGACCGCATTTCCACCGCATTCAGTCTACTTTCATTCCTCTTTTGCCAATTCCAGGCTTCACTTCCATACATAAGGGTTGGCACTAGAACGCCATTATGTACCGCTAGTCTTGCTTCTTTTGACAGATTCTTATTGGCCTTAATTGCATTTAGTGCACCATTAACTTTGTTTCCCGCAGTTACTCTCCTTTCGATATCATTCTCAGCCTTGCCGTCTCTACTAAACATACTTCCCAAATACACAAACTCGTTCACTTGTTCTAAGCATTCGTTGTTTATAATTACGTCACACTTAGTCACTCTTTCGTCTCTCTCGAATACCATCACTTTCGATTTGCTGACATCCATCAGAAGTTCACTCTGCATGCACACATCGGACATCCTGGATACCAGGCACTGCAGATAAGCGATTGTCTTATTTTGGCGTATAAACCATTACGTATTTCCTTATAAGGTTCCAAAATCTGTTGTAATTCCCTCTTGAATTTCGATCATCTTTCCATTATAGGATCCTTTTCAATAATTTTTTTTTCTAATTTAATAGCCAATTCCAAGCCGTCATTTATAGTTTTTAATGTGAAACATGTAGCTACCTCGCTGCAACTGCTTTCTGAGTCATTAATTGTGGTAGTTTCATTCAAAGTTTCGATTAATTGAAACGAAATGGACAAGTCTCAACATGCTGAGTGAGATCATCATGACTCAAGGTATGTTCTGTCATGGACGCAATCTACAAATCAAACATTACTTAATTCATTTATTTTTCTGAAACCGTGTTATAAAAAGCGTATTGTACAAAAAATTTGCTAATTTTTTCATCCGTGTTATATAAAATAGTGTTATATAAAACCGTGTTCTACGAGGCCCAAGTGTACTTACTAAAAGCTCAATAGACATACACAATTAAACATGCAAAACATAAAAAAATGTTGATGAATCCCGATAATCTCGTCCGATTTTTCGGTTCGGGATTGATCTCGTAAAATGCCTCGAGATCTCGCGGGATCGGGATTGCATTCCCTAGTCGCGATGCAGTCCTGCAATTGCAGATGCAAGCCGGTGCATCTTTCGCTCGTTCGTCTCCAAGATGGCACATTAGCGGGCATTGTGAAGGAATGATCCCCGGCCATGTTGGCCAACTGCCGTGTGGCCGAGGACGCCATTGTCGGACCTGTCCGGCGCTAATTTATGGCGATTTCCCCGTAAAGCCTCCCTCTACCGGGAAGCGGCAGGCTGTCGACAATGCCTCAGGTTTGACGAGCGCCAGCGCGGAGACAAAGCCCCAGGTTCGAGGAGGCGAGCGTGACGGACGCCGTGAAAGGGATGACGGGTGTGATGGATAAAGGAGGCAATAAATATAACAAGGAGTCGATCCCGCATCTGACCGCGTCCTTAACACTTCGCTCAGCATCGACGTCTAATACAAATAGATTAGCTGAGGTAAATCGCGTCCGCAAAACTAATTTCGGTGATCGTGCTTTCGCGGTGGCTGGACCAAAGCTATGGAACGAACTACCTAATAAACTGAGACAAACAGACAGCTTACCACAGTTCAATAAACAACTTAAGACGCATCTATTTAGACAATCCTATAAAAACCTATAGATTCTGACCACAACAATACAAGCTAATGTTTTCCACTCCTAGTGTGCACTCCGCGAAAACACCTAATTCTTTCAGGCACTCGCAACTATTATAGTATTAAACATTAATTCCATTTCTTGCATGCCACCTAGTGAATAAGTAATAGTAAATAAGTTTTTATAGCAGTAAGTAGTTTTGTAAGATAATTCTGTGTGAAGCGCCCTTGAGGTGAATATTCGCGAAAACGGCGCTATATAAATTATCCAAATATTATTATTATTATTATCCTTCTCCAATCTTCACATGTATGCAATGCGTACGACACTATTCCGCGATATTGAAAGTGGTAGTCCTAAAATGATTGAGATATCTACACAGTTCTGTCCGTCGACAAGTGATGAGCCAATTCAACAGTGATTATGAGATTTTTGTTAGATTTATTAAACTCATTAAAAAATATATATTAAAAAACTTATTAACGTGGAGCTCATTCCTAAAATTGTATCTAGTGATTTGCGTTAGTCTGAATATTATTCTCAATTTATTATATCATTTATTATTCATCTCAAACCATCTTCAAAACCTTCAATGGCTTAGATGTCCAGAGAGGATTGAATATAAGCTTTGCCTTACAATATTTAAGGCTATTCACAACATGGCCCCTCAATACATAACCGACTTCTGCATTCCATTCTCCGCAAATAATAGACAACTAACACTTCGCTCAGCATCAACGTATAATACAAATAGATTAGCCGAAGTAAATCGCGTCCACAAAACTAATTTCGGTGATCGTGCTTTCGCGGTGGCTGGACCAAAGCTATGGAACGAACTACCCAATAAACTGAGACAAACAGACAGCTTACCACAGTTTAAAAAATAACTCAAGACGCATCTATTTAGACAATCCCATTAAAACCTATAGAATCTGACCACAACAACACTAGCTAATGTTTTCTACTCCTAGTGTGCATTCCGCGAAAACACCTATTCTTTCAGGCAGTCCCAACCATTATAGGATCAAACATTAATTCCACTTCTTATATTATAGTAAATAAATTTTTTTAGCAGTAAGTAGTTTTGTACGATAATTCTCTATGTAAAGCGCCCTTGAGGTGAATATTCGCGAAAACGGCGCTATATAAATTATCCAAATATTATTAATTATCCTTCTCCAATCTTCACTTGCACGCAATACGTACGACACCATTCCACGATATTGAAAGCGGTAAAGTCGTAAAATGATTGAGACGTCTACACTGTTCTGTCTGTCTATAAGTGATGAGCTAATTCAACCGTGATTATCAATGATATAAACTGTAGATACATTACAAGCGTGAAGTCAAAAAGAAGGTAATTTCCTTACTTGGTTATCGAACTGACGCTACGCCGAAAAAAAAGAAAGAGGAACATAGTATCGTACACTATTGTAGGAATGAGTATATTATTTTAGTCACCGTGACTTCAAATTACCTGATTTTTCTGTCTACACGCAAAGCGTTTGTGAAATCAGTGTGCTGTGATTTGTTATCTTTCAATGTAATTGTGGTGTATGAGGAGTGCGTAGTGATGGTGTGAAAGAGATGAATGCATGCGGTAGGAAGCGGGGGAAACGGGCGACGCCATTCGGGCACTGACGGTCGCACGCAGAGGATTGTTTATAAATAAAGTGATAATTACTGAACAAGATCGGGTATTCAATTTCTTCCTTATTTCAAAGAAGACTTATCATACTCAGGAAGTGATTATACCACAGTAATATTTGCTACGTATAGCTAGTATGGGAGTAACGTGTCTATATTATAATACATCAATGGTGATTATGATATTGGTGTTAGATTATATAGTCTTGCTTCTTTTGACAGATTCTTATTGGCCATAATTGCATTTAGTGCACCATTAACTTTGTTTCCCTCAGTTACTCTCCTTTCGATATCATTCTCAGCCTTGCCGCCTCTACTAAACATACTTCCCAAATACACAAACTCGTTCACTTGTTCTAAGCATTCGTTGTTTATAATTACATCACACTTAGTCACTCTTTCGTCTCTTCACTCTAAATATTAAAAACATTTTCGGCTCATAATTATGCAGGCATCTACCTGTAAATTACTGTGGATCAACTCTATTAAATCCCGTGTAATATGTACCTACCTGCGGATTGATATTTAATATTGGTGGTTCTCACAAAGCTGAAAATATTTTCACTCAAACAAATAACACACGGCATTCATGCCCCACAAAATGGTCTTTATCCGTTTCTTTGTGCAGCCATCGACATTATTTTACAACTGGCCATAGAGGCGGTTAAGTAGGCACCGTCCTTTTATTATTTATAGTTTGTCCGGCCGTTTTTAAAACATTTCGGGGCCATTTTTAGGTTTTATTTTCACGGCGAAAAGCGTAGGCGATTGTTTCAACCGTGTTTATTTGAGAAATGTGAAGTGAAGTTATGTTTTTCGGACGCGAGGGTAGTACGTGCGGGTCACGCCTGACCGCGGAGGCCCTCAAACATTTCGGATCGCGAACCATCGCACGTTTGACACAACTCAAACGAGCTGTCTCTGTTTTTGCGAATAATTCTCAGAATTTGTTATAAAAACTTTGAGAAGTTGATGTATCAATAAAATGCCAAGCGAACATGATTGTCTGAGTTTATTTTTAAACATTTGGATAAATTAGATTAAGTAAAACCGTAAGGTGGAATTTGTAACTTTTTTATCTGAAGAGTTTAAAATTTGATGCAATGATGGTGCATGTGAGTAGGTAGTTACCTAAATTTATTTATTTAACGCCTTTATGGGCTTTTACAAAATATAAAATAAAAATAGAACATAAGACAGATATACAGTTGAAGGTAAATTTAAATTGCAGTTAAAAAGATTCAAGTACATCTTATTGATTTGTGTAAATTAAAAAGAGAAGTTTAAGTAGTAAGAAAAAAGATTGTAAGTACATAGTAAGAAGAAGAAGAAATAGATTGCAGTTAAAAAGATTCAAGTACATCTTATAGATTTGTGTAAATTAAAAGGAAAAGCTTAAGTATATTCTGTTCTTATTATCCACATTTTATATTTATATACTCAATTAATTAATTAATTAATTTTATAGTTATATAGTATTTTGTTGTATATCTTTATTATTTTTTGTTCTAACTATATTGTTCAGCTGCTCATCTCGGCACAGGTTCTCCCTAGTGAGATGAGCGGCTCCATCTCCTGTGATGTAACAAGATGAAGATAAATAAATAAATAAATAAAATTAAATTAAAATAAAGTAGTAAGAAGAAAAAGAAAAATTTATTTACTCTTCGCTTACGGCCTCGCCTTATAATTGTATTTTTTTTTAATATTCCAAACAGATACATTATATGCCTTTAAGGTTCCGAAAGAATTAAATAAGAATGAAATATGTTATAACATTCATGTCATCTAAATAGTATACCTACTTAAACAGGGTGTGTCGTGCTCCGGGTTAAATTTTTGCACGATCTTAATGATTTTATGTGAATAATATTGAAAGCATTAATTTTGTGGTTAGACATTATAATAGAATGTTAGTTAACTTAGTAAAAACCACTTCCAGATTTAAGGTCTACCGGTTTCGAGACTCACCCGTGTCTTCATTAGGACCAACACTACACTACTATATTCACAACACTATACCTCCACCCCAACCATAGTATTATTAAACTTTCACTAATATTGATCACCTATTAATCACATGCGTGTTAGTCTTGTCAGAGACAAGCATGCACTAATAGTCTATTAGCCTTTTAGCCAGTTAGCCAGAACATTCAACCAAATTAATTTTCCATATAGCCCTTTGTTTAATTTAAATTTCACAAAAGATTTGGTAACACCCACTTTAGACCCCGCCCCCTCTCACTCTCTCCCGGTAGATTCCTGAATGTTCATTAAGCTAATCAGTGCATGTTTGTCTCTGACAAGATTAACACGCATGTGATTAATATTGGTGAAAGTTTAACAATACTATGTTTGGGGTGTATAGTGTTGTGAATATAGAAGCGTAGTGTTGGTCCTGACGAAGAGGCGGGTACGTCTCGAAACCGGTAGACCTTAAATCTGGAAGTGGTTTTTACTAAGTTAACTAACATTCTGTTTAATTATTTTATTTTACTTGTATCAGGGCGAATGAATTTTTAATATTCGGTATAAGCTATTTTCGAGATACTCTAAGATTTATTCGCTCATCTTCTTAACTGTTCATATTTCAAGTGTGGACAATATTTTCTATTAAAAATTGGATGAAGGAGACTTTCTCAATCTTTGCTACTAGCTACGAAGTACCCAGTATATAATAATGGTTTTGAATGTAGTTTAACCTCATTCTAGCGTCAAACCGACGGAAAAACGTTTGGCGTCGTTTTATGTCAAAATTGCGGGCGGCGGGTCCCGCGCCGCGGTTTGAGAGCTCGCGCCGGGCTAATTTATCGGCCCGGGCGACGCGGGGTCAGCCGGAGCACGTGGGAACATTAGGGATTATCCCAAACTAATTCCTACATAAATTATTAAAATATTGGATCGTCTCTCGGTCGTCTGGGTCCTTTTTCGCGAGGGTGCGGGTCTCGTCCCGGCCAGGGGCCGACCTCACCTCTGTGTTCAAATTCTGCACTAAATCACCATTTTATTTCGGATAATCGAAAATTATTTTAATGAGGTGAGAGGCATACATCCCACAGGTCACTAAAATATATTGACATCGACTAACATCAATTTCTCAGTACACTGTCTGGTTTCCCGGCTGGTACACCTCGATGTTAGTTATAGGGAATAATCCAAGAATATGGTCCCGTTGTTCATACAATGAAAATAAGTATTTCACTATATATTTTAATGTCCTGTTAATTTAATATAACTAAAATAATCGTAATCTAAATTAAACAAACCAAACCTAATAACCCAACCTAACCAAACCTAATAACCTAACCTAAACTCATATATTGCCTATGAAATGTCCAAATATGCAGTGCATTTTTCGAAACTTTAAAGTGTAATATTTTATTTAATACTTACTTTTTAAACGTAAATTATCTTTCATTTTATTACTAGCACATTCAACAATATAGTGAAATACTCATTTTCGTTGTATATGCAATGGGACCATTATCTTCGATTTGTGTACCTAATTCTTGTAACAAAATTAATAAAGGTGTTATTGTCGCCAGGGGCATCCTAGTGTTTTGACAGGTTATTTATTTATTTATTTATTTAATGTTCATGGAAGACCAACAGCACAAAAAAAAGCATAGAAAACATTGATACAATATAGATGGCCAATTACAGGTCTCCACATTTAGAAATATGTCAGTAATGATAAATATTTATGAATGACTAAGGCATATTAAAAATTATATAGAAAGAAAGAATAAAAAATTTAAACAAAAGACAAAGAAACTTAATTATTACGTGGAAAAAAATTCAGCACTCAAAATTTTTCTTAATCTTGTGTGGCTGCACTCGAACAGATCAATATCCAATAATCTTATCAGTTTATTGAATGCATCGCATACCCTCAAGAAATATGAATTACGACGATAGTTGGATGAGGTAAAATCAATGTGAAAGACTGGGTTGTGTCTACGAGATCTACAGGGAACATGGAATTTTAGTCTATTTAATAGTTCAGGACAGTCGACGTTGCCTGATACAATTTTTAGTAGGTACATCAAATCACCTATTTCGCGACGTTTGTATAACGGTAGGATGTGATATTTTTTGCATGAACTGTCATAATCGTCAGAAACGCAATTGAATTTAAAGTTGAGAAAGCGAATAAATTTTTTTGAATTTGTTCCAAGCGATTTACATAGATCATATACTGGGGTTTCCATACTTGCGTTGCATACTCGATTTTATTCTGACAAAAGTGCAGTAAAGTACTTTCAATGTCTTTACACACTTAAAATCTTTAGACATTCTCATGATGAAACCTAAAGCCCTATAAGCCTTACTTATAATAGAATCGATATGTTCATCGTATAATAATTTTCTATCATTGATCACCCCTAAATCTCTGATTGATGTAATTATGGGCCCAGTTATGGTTCACATACCTAAAGAACAGTGAAAAAAGTGGGACAAGAAAGCTCAAAAGACGTACTGAATCCGAAAATGTCAAGGGTTATCGTCTGTACAACCCCGAGAGCCGAGCAGTGACCGTAGCTAGAGATGTTATAATAATTAATCCCGGAAGTTTAATCTAATTTGATTTAATACCTTTATATGTAATTATTTTGTTATGGGATGAGGTTGTTGGTTAGTACACCATCTAAATGCAATTATGGCCAATAAGAATCTGTCAAAAGAAGCAAGACTAGCGGTACATGACGGCGTTCTAGTGCCAACCCTTATGTATGGAAGTGAAGCCTGGAATTGGCAAAAGAGGAATGAAAGTAGACTGAATGCGGTTGAAATGCGGTCACTAAGACGCTTGCGTGGAAAATCTTTGGTCGATAGAGTGAGGAATGAACAAATTATAAGTGAATGCAATGCTGGCTGTAGTGTGGTAGATGGAATAAAGAAAGGAGTGCTGAGATGGTTTGGTCATGTGGAACGTATGAACGAGGAAAAGATGGTTAAGAAAATATACGAGGCGAATGTTGAAGGCAACAGGAATAGAGGGCGCCCGCGAAAGACCTGGCACGATCAGGTACTACAAGTATTTGAGGATGGCCCTGTTAAAAGCCGCAACAACCGTAGAACGTGTACGAGAAGATGTATGAATGTGGCCGAAGCAAAAGTGGTGAGCCAGGATAGAAGAGTGTGGCGTTCAATCCTCTCTGCCTATCCCTGCAGGGAAACGGCGTGATGGCTAGTTAGTTAGTTGGTTAGTTAGGATGTTGCGATGCCCGTAAATACCAACACAGCGAAACAATTGCCTCACACACACGGCTTACGCATGCTAATTCGATTGTCTTTCTTAAATAAAAAAGGTCTACAGAGGTTGCAAATTTTGAAACAATTATGATAATGTCAAACTATATACTCTTACCAAGTAAAATATATTGGTAAATAAGAAGCCCTTTATTACAATTCGGAGAGAGAAAACACAAGTTCTTTTGTAAAGAAATGTATTTTGTTTACTAGGGATTTAATTATGCAATAATAAATACTTTAACTGCAGCATGTGTCCTTAATATAAGCGAGGGGGGGGGGCATATTACGCTGTGTTCCAATCCCCTCGCCTAAAATATCTGTACAATTTTATACTCTATAATAACACAAGAATATTCAAGAATGAAAGAACACAAGGATATTCTTCAAAAGCACAAATGAGTCGTTCAATATAAAAAAAAAAACACAACTACCTTTTTTGTTTATAGATTTTTATGTCATTATAGTTTTTAAGCTTATAACAAGTATCAATTTGAAGTTTTTGCTTGATAAAAATCAACAAGATGCGAATCTGTTTTCTTTGATTTGCCTAAAAATCGTTAGGCGCGTTAGTTATTTGGTTAAATGGTGTTTTGCGAGAAATGAAACTTTCAGAAGGCGATCATTTTGAATTTTCATACGACAGCGGCATGGCTTCTTTGGAAGAATATAGAATTGACCCTAAATTACTATATTTCAAAAATGTGTGTATCTTTAGCTCAAAACTAGAACTACATAACTGGAAAAGTGTGGTTTTGAGATAATGGTAATTAGAGTTTCCATGCTTATTAAAGATGTTTTTCTCCTCACTAATCATTCCTTAATGCACCTTTTTGCAACATAGCTTATTAATAACATTGAAATGAACCCCTAAATCACATATAGGTGTGTTCAATACAATATAATATTTAGTTCTTCTTCTTCTTCTTCTTCTTCTTCTGCTTCATCTAGGACTGCGTCCAGTCATTGCTCGGAGCCTGTTCCTGGGATACAGATGTCCAGCTATCTCGCCATCTTTTATGCGGTCTTCCTGGGAGTCTGGTACCAGACGGCAGCTTGTTCGCTGCTATGCCCACTACTCTCTCAGTACAAGCTCTCTCCACATGATCTCTCCAGTAACGTCTTCTAGATCTTCCCCATCGGACAATATCCTCGACGTCACAGGTCCTTCGTATTTCGGAATTCCTCACTCGGTCTCGGATTGTCAGTCCCGCAATGGGTCGGAGAGTCTTCATCTCAGTTATTCTTAGGAGATTTTTTGTTCTGGTAGTGTCAGCCCTTGTCTCGATACCGTACGTCATGATTGGGCGGACACAGGTCTTGTATATCTTCACTTTGCTCTCCTTGAGCATATGTTCGTTTCTCCAGACAGCATTTCTCAAGCATCCAGCAATAGTTGCGGCTTTGTTTGCTTGCTCTCTTACTTCTTCGTAGAGGTCGTTACTGCTGGATATCTCGACACCCAAGTACTTGAAGCTCGTTAATATTTAGTTATCATATTTAATCTTCCTTCATTTTTCTTGTTGTCTATTTTTATAAATGATTAATAACTTATTCATATCATGTATAAAATATACAGTTTTAGCATTAGATGCCAATAGCTTACTATTTGAATATTGTTTTGTGTAAATATCTCAAAACTGTCAAAATTCGTATATATCTAATTACTTCTTTTCTTTTAACTCGTGGCGTCTGCTCGCTTGTTTCCTTGACGAAAAAACTTTAGATCGATTTTTAACTCTTTTTCCGTGATCCAATCGAGCTGAAACTTTGCAAGCAGACTTGTGGCGACGATCAAGAAGATCTATCAAATTTTCGTTAAAAAATAATAATAATAATAGTACGATTTTGGATTTTTCAAATTTTTAATGTTTTTTTTCAAATTGGAATCATTACAAAAGCTACCAACGGCGGCCCGATAATATTTAAAATTTGAATTACTCCGTCAGTAGGTATAATAGGTACTTCGAATTTCGAAAATTTGTGACACAGATGACAGCACACTTCAGTTTTTTGGGAAGAAATCAAATACTAAAGAGATATTTTTAGAGATTTTTGACATAGATATTTGTCTAGACATGTTTCATTTTCAGTCAATCAATTATTACATTATGGTAAACTTATTTACAAAGAAAGGGAGTAAAATAAAAACTTGTTTTTTATGGGTTAGTTTTTTTAGTATTGAGCCCACGATATATGGACTGGCTGGATGGTAAACTAATTTACAAAGAAAGGGAGTAAAATAAAAACTAGTTTTTTTATGGGTTAGTTTTTTTAGTATTGAGCCCACGATACATGGACTGGCTGGATGGTAAACTAATTTACAAAGAAAGGGAGTAAAATAAAAACTTGTTTTTTATGGGTTAGTTTTTTTAGTATTGAGCCCACGATACATGGACTGGCTGGATGGTAAACTAATTTACAAAGAAAGGGAGTAAAATAAAAACTAGTTTTTTATGGGTTAGTTTTTTTAGTATTGAGCCCATGGTATATGGACTGGCTGGATGGTAAACTAATTTACAAAGAAAGGGAGTAAAATATAAACTAGTTTTTTATGTTTTTTTTTTTTTAGTATTGATCCCACGATATATGGACTGGCTGCTTTTTGCATAACTACATGTGATGTTAGGGAATTTTAAATTATTTTGTTTTCATCATTATTTGTTCCTTATCACTTATCAGTGCGTCGAATAACTTATGCAAATAAAACACCGTCCCGGAAACTATTTAAAAAAACTGCATTTCAGACTGGCATCACCTTTCTAATTCCAGTTAAGTGCGGGCAGCGTTCCTGTGTGCATTGACACCCAGGCGCACAACTAGTCAGTTTGGTAACTAACCTAACCTAACCTAACCTAACCATCGCGACCGGATTACAATTCCATGGACCTGCCATTGTCGCACCAGCGCAGATTAGCCGCCCTTCGACAGCTATTATTGTCGCGTACTTATCTGCGGATTTGGCAGAAGTTGAGTGGCGAAGCTTTAGATAGCATCTTGAGTCTGCCCGCCTGTCCAAACAATGAAGTTCCCATTGTGGACCGCGGTGCGGCATGACGACCGCCAATGCAATAATGGTGTCACCTAGAATTGTGCCGCTGTTGAGATGCGGTTTAAGATATGGTGCATCTTCAATGGGCAGAATTAAAATAAGTTAAACCGACAGTGATGTTTAGTGTCGCACTGATGCAAGATGACATTCAGGTTCGATATTTTATCAAACATTTTATAATTATGTCAGTAATTATTATGTACAATCGTTATGTACCTACGCATAATAATCCGTTAACATTGACAGGAAATCATCCGTGATTTTTTTAACGAAGTTCCTTAACGCGGCTTGCAGTAGCAGTTGACTGGTGGGAATCGTCACGTAAGGAAAAAACGTTATGCCCCCTCCATGCGACTTCATATAAACAATCTAGATCGTAAATATACAATGCAAATATCCAAGTGGGCTTATACATACATAAATGTATATATTTATATATATATAATTATATCTCTCTATATATATAATAGATACAGTACCTACAAGTATTTTATACAGAAAATAAACGATACTTAGAAAGCACGTTTTTAAAAATAACACACAATTCTCGCCTCATCCACATTCATACATCTTCGAATGCAAGCTCGCCGGTTGTTGAGACTTCTAACGGGACCATCTTCCAGTATCTGATTAATCTGGACATGCTACGTCTTCCGCGGTCTAATAGAAATATGTCTACCGAGGCAAAACTCTGGTACCGACACTGATGCATGGAAATGAAGCCTGGAGCTGGCAGAAGAGGAACGAAAGTAGACTTGATGGAGTGGAGATGAGATCCCTTAGACGTATGTGTGACAAATTCATTTATGATAGATTAAAGAATGAAGATATTAGGAATGAATATAAAGCTGATTTTAGCATGATTAATATAATTAGGGTCGCTCAGTTGGTTTGCTCAGATGGCATGTCGAGCGAGCGAATGAGGAAATAATGGTAAGAAAGATTTATAATGCAAGTGTTGACGGCGCCGCAAGGGGAGGGCGACCGCGGAAGACGTGGCATGACCAGATTAACCAGATACTAGAAGATGGTCCCGTTAGAAGCCCCAACAACCGGCGAGCTTGCATGCGAAGATATACGAATTTTGATGAGGCGAGAGTTGTATGCGAATGCGAAGAATGCGGCGCTCTATTCTCACTGCCTACCCCCACGGGGAACGCTGTGATCAATCAGAGGGCTCGAAACACTCGTCATTAAGTGACTGTGCATGTGCATACGCATGCGGAGAAAGCGTTCGCAGCGTTGCAAATCCCTAGCGATATTATGATTTACGGTTAAAGTCGTCAGTTTTTTTGAGCCCTAGTATAGCTCTGTTTCAGCCTGTATGTATGTGTCCTCAGCATTCCTGGTGAAGTAGCACATGAATTATATGAATAGACGTAAAGGGTCTTAAGGTGTTAAAAGAATTCAAGCATAAAATAACAAGGTGGCTCTTTGGTGTGGGTAGGACAAAAAATGAGACCAATGTGTCATCCATATTAACATATTCAATACAGTCCATATTAATATAGTCACAAAATTGTTTTGCAATGAAATTAAAGCTGTCACGTATGACACATTGCTTTCGTTTTGTAGTCTGCCTACATTTGGTAAACAGCTTTGCTGGCTTCTGATTGAATGATTTTACTCCCTATATACAATGTCTAAATGTATAATTCTCTAATATATAGTATTTTGTTTGTGTTTTATTTCTTACATACTATATATAAATCTTATTTCTAATATTATATATATATGTGTGTGTGTGTGTATGTATATATATATATATATATATATGAATATATGTGTGTATATGTGTATTATATATATTATATCTTGCTAATGTCCAAACTTAAAAAAAAAAACTGTACAGGTAGTTGCTTCAAAACAGACATTGTCTAGTGAAGCAACTACCTTCATTTATATGTATAAATAAATTTAAAAGAAATAAACAAATAGAAATAGAAACAAAAACAGACTTGCGAGAACGATAAAAAAATTAAAACAATGCAACGCTGCACTTGTATGCAGTTTGTTGCATTCACGTCAGCTAGCCCGGATTGTCGTCCGACTCGGGCCATAAACGCTTTAGCGAGCGTGTTTCCCTAAATTCAGCGCCGAATAGTTTTCTATTTGCATTGTGTGGTGTCGGTATTGAGACGTTTCTGTTGCGCTGAACCTTTTCACCTCCGAGGGCCCGCCATAAATAATGCAGCCGTAGATAATGCACAAAAGTGCATTCATTCAAATCGTATTCCTTTCAAATGTGCGCTCCAGGGCTGCCGACAGCGAAAATGTATTCATTGAAGGAAACAAAAAAATTAACTTTTCAAAGCAAGAAAACACTTTGTGGCTTGACATTATAAGAAATTTAAGAAAAAATTAAATACCATGTTTTAAACCACTTAATTGCTATATATTTGTCAACTAGTTTCGGTTGGACTCAACCTTCTTCAGGACAATTACAATATAGACTCTATATGTCAGTCTATATTGTAATTGTCCTGAAGAAGGTTGAGTCCAACCGAAACTAGTTGACAAATATATAGCAATTAAGTGGTTTAAAACATAGTATTTAATTTTTTCTTAAATTTCAAAAAAATTAAGTTTTCTCTGGAGAAATTTGACACGAAATATGCGAAAAAAGTGGAATTTTAACCCAAATTTGTAATACATTTCATTATTTATTAAAGCATACACATTGAGTACAGAACTATACACTTTTCATTTCATTTGTTTCAACATGAATGTTTTTAAAGTTATGTAAAAGATGTTCACTGTCTCTTTAACTAGACCGAGAACAATGGTTAAGGAGTCAGGTTTATCCGTTGTATCCAACAGTGGAATCTAAACAATAATGATTTACTCTAAATTAAAAATAAATAAATTATAGTATCAAAAAATTTACATCATTAAAAATATAACATAATTTATATTAAAACAAAATAACTTCGTTTACTGATGAATACAAAACGAATATATTTACACAAATTAATGAGAAAAATAATAAACTATAGACATTGGTAAGAGTTAATTTCTACTGATCTCTGTTGAGAAATTTGTTGGTGTGGGAGTTATGACTTCCGCCTCCAGTGGTCGGTGGTTCGAGTCCCATTCCAGGACACCAGCAAGTCGTATTTCATAGCACAATCGTTTAGCTTTATTTGAAAATAGTAAGAATATTGATGTGACATGTATTCCATGTTGGTATCTCTACTTCCTAAAAATAGTTTAATGCTCGATTATCTTTTTTTATTTTCTTCAATATGCGCATATCTCCGATATTTTTAATTCCATATTAGCACAATAAAAAGATTCACTACTAAAAGCTCTACACCCTGCCGTTCTGAATTCATTACGCAATCACAAACAAATTATTAAACCTATTTTTTAACCTTGTATATACTTCAGATCTCCTTTTTCTAAATTCCTCTTATAACGTTAAATAACTATCTATTATCTATACTATATTGTCAATTATGTAATTTTTTGCTGTTCTACTCTTTGAATTTCTTGTATAGATTATTATGTAAAAGTTACTTCTGTGCCGTATATTGAAATAAATAAATAACATATATTTATTTTTATTTTTGTTAACGTCTATACATCCAATTTTAATTTTTAGTATATCTACGTTGTATCCTGATGAAGGGACCATTGGCCCCGAACTGAACAAATAATCGTTTTATACAATTTCATTTTTATTAATATTAAATATTAATAGCACTAATCGTTCAAGTAACCCCAATCCATATTGGATTTCTTAAATACATGTCGCGACTAGGGAATGCAATCCCGATCCCGCGATATCTCGATGCATTTTACGAGATCAATCCCGAACCGACAAATCGGACGAGATTATCGGGATTATCGGGATTGATCAGCATTTTTTACGTTTTGAATGTTTAATTGTATATGTCTATAGAGCTTTTAGTAAGTATTTAAAACTTATATTCATGTCACATTCAAATAATGAAAATGGCTTGGAATAATATTTGCTGTATTTTATCAACCTAACATGGTAATACCATACTTGAGCGAATGAATGAGGAAACAATGGTAAAAAAGATATATAACGCAAGTGTTGACGGCGCCAGAAAGAGAGGACGACCACGGAAGACGTGGCATGACCAGATTAACCGGATACTGGAAGATGGTCCTGTTAGAAGCCTCAACAACCGTCGAGCTTGCATGAGAAGATGTACGAATGTAGATGGGGCGAAAGTTGTATGTCAGGACAAAAGAGTATGGCGCTCTATCCTCTCTGCCTACCCCCACGGGGAAACGGCGTGATGGTAAGTTAGTTAGTTAGTTAGTAATAAAAACTACTACTAGTTAGTAGTTTTTACTTTACTACATTGACTGATTGATGCTTGGAAAAACGCCTACAAATGCAATGATTAATAATGAACATTTTATTAAAATTGCTGATACAAAAATGCAAGGCATTGTCGTTAATTGCTATTCAGCTCTATAAACAAACAAAAAAACACAAAATCATTCGGGATTCCGATCCGTAGGGATTGCGAGAGGGCAACCCCGACTCGGGATTGCATTCCCTCGTTGCGACTTATTCAGCTTTGGCCAGCCCTGCGCAGACCGATGTATCTATTGTATTCCAGGTTATGTGGCAGAACTTCAAGGCCCTTTGTCTCCTTACGACCTTGTTTCTTTCACTTCCCTCTTCCAGTAGGCAGGATCACATGTCCCGGGTCCCGCACCATCGCTTATCCCGGATGGTATCCCAAATATTGTCAGGGAGGTGTTTGGTAAACAAACACGCGACCATTGTGGCAGAAGAGCCTACTGTTGCAACAGAAAACTGTTTTGCCGGCACACAAGTAAACCTCTCACGCGTCGAGGAGTCGTTTATTAGGAGACAGGGGCGTGCAGTGAGAACAAGAAGCATGACTTTTTCCTTACTTACTTACTTACTTACCATCACGTCGTTTCCCCGTGGTGGTAGGAAGAGAGCCATACTCTTCTGTCTACATTCATACATCTTCGCGTGCAAGCTCGACGGTTGTTCAGGCTTCTAACAGGACCATCTTCCAGTATCTGGTTAATCTGGTCATGCCACGTCTTCCGTGGTCGCCCTCTTTTTCTGGCGCCGTCGTAACACTTGCATCATACATCTTTCTTACCATTCTTTCCTCATTCATTCGCTCAACGTGCCCAAACCACCTGAGTGACCCTATTTTTATTCTCTGTATTATGCTACGATCAGCTTTACATTCATTCCTAATATCTTCATTCTTTACTCTATCATACATGGATTTACGTCTAAGGGACCTCATCTCCACTGCATTCAACCTACTTTCGTTCCTCTTAACTTGACGTTGACTTTTTCCTAAGCATACATTTTGAAAAGAAACCGAAATAAGAGACATGTCTCGTAATTTTCAAATCACTATAATTAACATATTACTCAAATTTTAATGTTTCATAAGATTCTGCCAGATAAATATATAACTTCGATATTTTTTCCCAGATAGGTATACGGTTCTTGTTTCTACTGCACGCGCCAGTTGGGAGATATTCATAATTTAAATTCTCGTACCGGGGAATATTCCCGGGAAGTAGCGACTGGAGCTCGTGACGCATCAACAAAAATAAAAATATTTAAGTTTTTGATCAAAATTAATTTTATTGCGGCGTTGCATTTCAGAGCATAATTCTATGATATTTTAAACAAATGAGATCGATCAAATAAAAAGGTGTATAGAAAAAAATATTAATAAAAAAAATATTTAATTATCATATACATCGGGATGTGAACTCTAATCTGGGAAATTGCGATAAACCAATTTCGCCATATTACGCTTTGCTCGCCGTTGTCTATCTATCGCACGTATTCACATTTCCCCCGGAACTCAATTTCTCGAATCTTCTTGTATACATTTGTATATTCGACCAGCTTCCAGACCTTTCCAAAAAGTTCTAAAACGTCCAGAATCTCGGAAATCGATCTCGTGACAATGTTGTCTTATTAAATACCTATAATTAAATTTAATCTTTAACTAACTAACTAACCAACCATCACGCCGTTTCCCTGCAGGGGTAGGCAGAGAGGATTGAACGCCACACTCTTCTATCCTGGTACACCACTTTTGCTTCGGCCACATTCATACATCTTCTCATACACGTTCTACGATTGTTGCGGCTTTTAACAGGGCCATCCTCAAATACTTGTAGTACCTGATCGGGCAGGTCTTTCGCGGACGCCCGCTATGTCTGTTGCCTTCAACATTCGCCTCATATATTTTTCTAACCATCCTTCCTCGTTCATACGTTCCACATGACCAAACCATCTCAGCACTCCTTTCTTTATTCTATCTACCACACTACAGCCAGCATTGCATTCACTTCTAATTTGTTCATTCCTCACTCTATCGACCAAAGATTTTCCACACAAGCGTCTTAGTGACCGCATTTCAACCGCATTCAGTCTACTTTCATTCCTCTTTTGCCAATTCCAGGCTTCACTTCCATACATAAGTGTTGGCACTAGAACGCCGTCATGTACCGCTAGTCTTGCTTCTTTTGACAGATTCTTATTGGCCATAATTGCATTTAGTGCACCATTAACTTAGTTTCCCGCAGTTACTCTCCTGTCGATATCATTCTCAGCCTTGCCGCCTCTACTAAACATACTTCCCAAATACACAAACTCGTTCACTTGTTCTAATTAAAATGAATTAATAATAAAGTACATACGTAGGTACCTACATAAATTCAAATACGTTGTTTATAAAATTATAGGTGTACCTACGTTAAAAACGTAGAAAAATCATTTCTATTAGGTACGTTACATTTTGAAATACAATTTAGATTTTTAATATAAAAAATTAAATATACACATGTATGTATTAACGTGATTATCTACTTTGTGATTTATTCATTTTACTCCTGACGGAATAACACAAGGACATGCCTGTTATGCAAATGTTCTCGTGTTGCCGTAGCTCGGCGGTCTACCGGTCGGGGTGCATGTTTAACAAATTGCCAAGACTCGACTCAATGCCCGTGTTGACGACTATGGTACTCAGATATGCTTCCAAGCCCTGATGGCCTAATAATTCGCCTGTAAATCGGGTCGATAAAGTCATTAAGTTTTACTGATGATAATAATTTTATCAATCATGTTTTAAATCTATCTTGGATTGAGTACAAGACCACCAATTCTGCTTTAATAACCTACGTATTTAAACATAAATGCGTGGATAATGATGATTACTAACTAACTAACTAACTAACTAACTAACCATCACGCCGTTTCCCTGCAGGGGTAGGCAGAGAGGATTGAACGCCACACTCTTCTATCCTGGCACACCACTTTTGCTTCGGCCACATTCATACATCTTCTCATACTCGTTCTAC
>JADDOH010015464.1:0-19816 GCA_016648135.1 Agrypnia vestita
GACATAATGAGCCATTTAATAGATAATCTAGTATAGAGAGATATCCTGGTAAACTAGGATAAAAGCCATTAGGTAGTATTTGCATTTAGAATGAAACTTGCGATAACTTAATAGGATTTTGATATTAATTAAACATCGATAAGAAACATTACGACCGCATCGCGTTCTTACAAAATAATACTTATAGGTTATTATCTATTTTATAATGTGTATTTCGGAACAGTACGATCGAGATCAGTAAGAGTATTTTAGGTTGCGTATCTGAATTAGAACTTATATTAGATGGTTTATTAATTTCGGTTAGATTTAAAAAAAATTTTAGTTGGTAGCTTCGGTTCGGTGAGCCAAGGCTCAACCACCTTATACACGGTTAGGTCAGGAAATTCACAGGCTGACTTTAAGAAATTCTTCGTCGTTCTTTAAAAATATTTCAACGGATAAAACCGTGTTTTAAGTTTGTACTGCCCTACTACATAACCTAAAAGGCAGTAAATCCATACTTACTTTATGAAAAAAAAAATTAATATAATAATTTTTAATAAAAAAAATGTGGTTTTGGATACTTGAGGTCATATTTTACCTTTCTGATAAGCTTGTTTGCCTATTTCCATCAAAATATTAAAATATAAGCAATTTTAATTTGCAGTATACCCATCCGAAGTATGCAACATGTAGCTTTTTTGCAGTTTTTAGATTTAAACTATATAAAAATACCTCAAATAATAATAAAATCACTTTTTATCTGTATCAATCAATATCTAAGCGAAAAAAAAACTTTTTTTAATTACCTACTCTAACTTGTACCAAAATTATCTAAACCTTTCAAACATAATAAATAAATTGTTTGTCCGTCCGTAACTTCGTGTAACGTCAATTAAACGGCCGGAGATGGGGCTTGAACCCCGGGCCAGCAAACCTGAACCTGCCGCTTTAAGCAATTTGCTACGGCCGCCTCTCGTCCCCAAAAATATACTATAAATATAATATACTAAGTCTTAGTAAAGACCCGAACCAATGTTCCGTCATTTTTGACAGGTTACAGCTAGTTTAATAGTAATTGCTTGTACATGCGAAGGTAATTTCCTTAGATTGCTCATAAATATTTCAATAATAATATATGTTTAACAATACTGTGGTTGTGGTGTAGTGCTGCGAACATAGTAATGTAGTGTTGGTTCTGACAAAGAGATGGATACGTCTCTAAACCGGTAGACATAAAATCTGGTAATGGTGTATACTAATTTAACATTCTGACAATAATATTTCATTTAAAATATATCAATTTATAATCTTATAGTTTTTTCCATTTTATTTTACGCTATTTTAGACAATTCCGTATTCCCAATTAAAATATTTCCGCACCACCCTCACCCTGTGAAAATAAATTCAAAATGATAAGTCGCAACCATCCTATTATTTTATATATTCTCTGTTTGAATCCCAGAGAGTGAAGCATATTCGTTTTGTCTCTACGTTAATTATCTGCTATGGAGGGTCATAAAAATAAAGACGGCACTTTGCATTTGAAGAAAATTTAAGGTAACATATTTGAAAATAAACGCCTGGAAGAATGTGTCAGTTTTATAATTAATAACTTACTTCGGAAACATTTATGCGTATTGATTTTTAGGCTTATTCTAGTCTATATGTTGAATAATTCGGAAGAATATCATACATATACATAAAAAAGAATATTTTAATATTCCACATTAAAAATATACATGTATCATTACCAGCTGCGAAATGTATACTGTTTCTGTATATACTTTTTTATATATATACTTTATATATACTTTTCTATATATACGTTTAATGAGAAGAGACAACAGTTGTCACTGGCATGGCCCCTTGAAATATATGGATTATTCCTATTTGAAACATATGTAACATTAAAAAATTCAATTAGTGTATATTATAGATATCTCACAGAGACGAAACTGTATTAATTATGGGAAAGTAGGTATAGAAGTCATTTGGGTGTAACAGGACTTATGACCTGTCTTTTTATGGTTGGCTTAAGTGATCACTTTACACAATTGTAACATTCGCCATTTCCACCCATGATAGAATATACCATGCTTATTCATTTTGGAAGTTGTATATATGTTCAAATTGCGTGAAGCTTTCATATATGAGTTGTAAGCGCCTTATATATGAAAGCTTCACGCAATTTGAACATATATACAACTTCCAAAAAAAATTAATAAGCATGGTATATTCTATCATGGGTGGAAATGGCGAATGTTACAATTGTGTAAAGTGATCACTTAAGCCAACCATAAAAAGACAGGTCATAAGTCCTGTTACACCCAAATGACTTCTATACCTACTTTCCCATAATTAATACAGTTTCGTCTCTGTGAGATATCATCTATAATATACACTAATTGATTAATAATGTCTCTGTGACATAAATCCAGCACTGTTCTGAAAGATTTGAACAAACTCAAAATATTCTGAATTAAAAAATTCGATGTGCAGATGTTCTTACGATGGAATTGGTGAACGTTGCATTGTGTAGAGTGATCACTTTAGCTCACACAGGTTGTAAGCTCTGGGCCATCGTACAAAAGACGTCCATATATGTTTCTCATATCAGCTTCGTCTCTATGATACTTCTTTAATTTATCTTAATTATATTTTAAAAGCATTAATTTTTAACTAAATCTCTGTTCCGGCTATAAAATCAGCCACTTAAATGTTAAATTACAGCAATTTCTTAGTTAAGGTTTTGTTACTATGCCTACTTCGTAACTGTCCAAATTCAAATTTTATTATTTTAGTAAGATATTTGTATTATCTTAAAAACAGAGTGTAAAAAATCTAGAAACATATATATTTTCAAGTATTTAAGGTAATGTATCACAAGTGCAAATGTCAAAGGAATTGTACAACCTTTTCAGGCGGCATTTCAGGACAGGTGTTTGTTCCGAGTTTCCAGACAATGTTGGTCGCCTACGGTCAGAGCCACCGTCAAAGCCCGCCCATTACATGACGGAAATCAGGCTCAAAGACCAGCTTTTTTCGTTTTAAAGAAAAGTAAAATATATTGCATTCCTCAAAAGGTAAAACGAATTTTCTTTTGGTGGCTCGTTTGAATATGTACCTTGTTTTCAATTCTCCGTTTACTGAATGTTCGTCTTTTGGAGGTTAGAAATAGTAACAGGATGGAGAAAGCAATTTTTATACTCGGCGTAAAAGGAAAATTCGGCACACCTCCAGTTGTAAAATAGTGTTTTACAAAGTGCCAACTGACTTAACCTTATACGGTGAAATCTAATGGAGGATCTGGATTCAAAGCTCCGACTATATTAGCCAAAGACTGCTTTAAAGCTCAAAGCAAAAGCCTGGAATAAAAGTGCTTCTCTTCCACTCGATATTCATTTACGACAAAATTTATCCTTCGTTTAATCTTTGTTTATTTATATTTATACTCTAGTTAATTCAATAAGAAAAATGTAAGCCAACTGGATTTGATGATTGATGAACGAATATGAATGAAAATAATTAAAAAGAATAACTTATGTATTGTATTTAATGAATGTCATTTCTTTTTACTCCCTTTCTTTTACCTCGTAGCGTCTGCTTGTCTGCTTGTCTGCTGTCGGCTTGTCTGCCGAGAAAACTTTGGATCGATTTTTAACCCTTTTTCCGTGATCCAATTGAGCTAAAACTTTGCAGGTAGACTCGTGGTGACGATAAAAATGATTTAACAAATTTTCTTTAAAATTATTTTTTTAAATTTAATAATTATAGTATAATTCTGGATTTTAAAAAATTTAATAATTATAGTATAATTCTGGATTTTTCGAAATTTTTTATTACTTTCTTTCGTAGCGTCGCCCGACTCTAGCCCGACGCGTGGGGTAGGCGCGAAACCTGTTTCAACTAGTAATTGAGAAAGGAAGTATAATAAAAACTTGGTTATGGGTTAGTTTTTTACAGGCGAATACTTTAATGACTTGAACAAAACAAAAAGTCCAATATATAATTTTAATATTTTCAAGAGAAATTCATAAGTCATAATACTTGCGCTTAAAAAAATCATTTCAATTAGTAACAAGAATCTATATTATTAAATAATGTGTATTTGTGATAATATCTCCTATAAATAGCTACGGCTTATGTATTATTTTTATTCAAATTTAAAGCCCGTAAATTTCGAAAAGCTATAAAAATAATATTTCTTAGATTATCTTTATAAAATGCGTCATTAAATTAATTTTCATTATATTTTACCAGCAAATTCTCAATCCAGAGTGGAAACAATTATAATCAATTAGTGTAGAAATTTAAAAAAAATTACAAGCTTACGCATAACGTTTGACTTCGACCGGATGCAATTATTAACTTCATTTCACTTCTGTAATCATTTATTAAATTGGTTTTATCCCAAATTTTACATTTGTCAGCCATTCGTCCATGACAAAACAAAATAAAAGTAAATATGCTTGTATCTCCTCAAATCATTTACATTATTTTTGGGTTAAATCCTTGTTTCAATATAGGTACCTACTACTTAAAATAAAATAAAAAAGACTATTATAATAGCTTCAAAGTATTGAAGTCAATTTATGGTAGGTAAATTTAACTTTAATAGCGTACTATTACATTAAAGGCTGAACAACCAAAGTAATTTCTTTCCTTTTAAAAATAATGAGAAATTCTCCGAAAACTTAAAGGCTTATCGACTTAATGGTTTACATGATCTTTTTTTATAATTAAAAGTAATGGAAAATATAAATCGCAAGCCAGGAAAGCTTCAAACAGCTACCAATTTATGAGATGCTGTGTGGAAATTTCATGAATATTAATAATGTTCCTTGTTGGTGTCAACCAAAATTTACGCGAATTTTCCAAGTTCCTATAAAAGCAAACTTCCCTGTAGAATACTGAATTCAATGGTGATATCTTTTATCTTTTAATTTAGGTGAGTAAGCTAAAGGAAGAATAAAGAATTTTTGAAGGGGAAAAGGGAAAAGGAAGTCCATTAGAAGTAACTTCATTATGTAGATATGGCTTGGTCAACACTCCTTGGTAGGAGACAAGAGCCGAGAAATCTATTACCTGGTCATCGCAAATTATAAGTAGCAATATTGTTACTGGATAAAATCTTTAAATACTGAGTTATTTAATTTTGATAAAAATCTTTAAATACTGTGCTCATTCAGATCCCTTCTCATATTAATTCCATCAACTGCCAAGAGGTCGCCGTCCATTTAGGATTCTTCGATGAATGTGGCTCAGCATGTTCTTAGGTTTTCACGGCCACTCAGAATCTTCAAGTTTGTGTTTACTGGGGTATTATGCCGTGTTGTTACGACCTTTCGGGCCGACGTTTCGGATCCCATTGCAGGGTCCATCAACACATCAGCCCTGATGGACCCTGCAATGGGATCCGAAACGTCGGCCCGAAAGGTCGTAACAACACGGCATAATACCCCAGTAAACACAAACTTGAAGATGGCTCAGCATATCCTACAATATATCCGTACGCTCTGTGTAACCTACTCGTCTTATTCTTTGATATTTTACTACTCCAATAGGATATCAGGATTTTGATAAAGATCGTTTAAATCTGAATTATTGGAAATATTCACTGACCCAACTGATATACATGTATATTATCGATCCGTAATTTTTCGGAGAATATTTCTTTCAAAAATGTTAATTTCTTTTCTTTATTGTGAATTTTGTGGGAGACTACGTTTTTTATGCACATGGGGTGTATTAATGTGTTCGATAGATATTTTTAATTTCATGAAAAGATTTTTCACTTTGATTAGTCTCTTAAGAGCAAAATAATATTTGAAAGATATTTATTTGTCTTGTAAAACGCCACAAAAAGTGCTTCGAAATCTTCAGATTCTTGGGTACTAATTTACTTGCCCATCCTTTTAAAATTATAAATTTTCGTAATTTTGTATTATGGCATTCTAATGTTAATGCGAATTCTTCGATAATTTACTAAAAAGTTAATAAACTTTCTAAACCTATCTCACTGCAGGAATAAAGTAACATCAAACCATTTTTTTTCAATTATGTTGGGCGATTTTGGAAATGAAAACAACAATATAAAATATTGTTCAAATAATTTTTATATCTATTTTTGCATATTGCGTACATATTGACTAGGCACTATTGTTTTAATATACAAAGAGTTTCAAAGTTTATAAAATATTGAGCATTTTACACAAAAATTTCGTTATCGAGTTTCATTAACTTTTCAATGAATTTATAAAATTAAAATTTTTAGTTAAATACAATGCATTATTTATTACCCAATGTACAAATTAACAAATCGCATTTAATTTATGGATCCACAGGCGTTCAATCGACCTAAGAATATTTACACAATAGATCCCATCCCTACCTTAAAACCTGATACTTATTTAATTTTATTTTAATTAATGGATCACGTATAGACAGTTGACAGTACATATATTTAACACGAACAAAAAAATAATTATGTCAATTCTTCAAAAAAGAGTGGTAACATACACTTATATTAAAAAGAAATGCACATCAAAAAATAGAAATAATAAAAAAAACTCGAAGCAGATAGTAATATAATGTTGAAAATTATGTCATTTTGTAATGTTTAGTCAGTAGTTAATCCTAAAGAAGAAATGATTATTCAGAAACCGGTTGGTGATACCAAAAATATATTGGTGAAGCCAAGTAAATTTATATTTAATTTAATTTGCAATAAATAACCACAAAAGTAATAGCCGAAGACATCAGTAGTAAATTTTAACTTCAACCCTTGAGAACCGTACAACAATTTACGAAAATCCATTAATGTTCTTAGGATTTTACGGCCATCCAAAATTTTCTAACTATAGTTTTTTGGACCATTCTGCGACACTTCGAGTGCCAATGTTTCAGATCTATTACAGAGCGCCATAAATGGGACATCTACCAGAAAATCCTTGTGTAAACTTAAACTGTGAAAAGATATGTTTACTTCACCCTTAGAAAAACAAATACTGACAAATTAATTAATTAATAAATCATTAATTTTCCAATAGAGACAAAGCTATTTTTTTATAGGTGAAAGTAAGTATGTAACTCTTTTTGGGTTTTCGTGTCGTATCGAACGGCTGGCTTGAGTGATCACTTCACACAATGTAACGATCACCAATCCATTACCACATTTTTAAATTTGCACACCTTGTTTCATATGTGAGTTGCATTTTTACTACCGCCACCTGTGGTCGAAAATTTGTCATTCCCATAAACCAGTACAGATGTCGCCGTTGGTAATAAGATATCTTTATTTTTGATTCGAGTTTTAGAGCAATATCTTTTTTATACGTATATGACATTCTTCCGAGGATAAAATCCAGTACTCAGAATATACTGAATTAATTTTTAAATCGCAAGAGAAGATTTGTTCTTGTAACTTCCGTGTACCAATCAAAATTCATAAGACAATAGCTTAATATTTAAAACATATTTTTGCGCTTGATTATTATTCTGCTTAACTCAGATTTCTGCAGCAATGCATAAAACTTTAAAAACATAAGAATATCACATTTAAATTTCTGATTAAATTTGTCTGCAAAATTCTCGTTGTATTTATTGTATTACCGCGCTACGGTCTGTCTCCGTCGTTTTGTATTTATTCGTCTGCAACTGGAGAGGATATTTTAATAATAAAATGGAATATTCTGCTAAGTGCCGCCCCTCCCGAGAACCGTTTCCGTTTGGATGCAATCCACTCCAGTTGCTCTCCTCTGAAGCGGCAGCCATTGTACCAAGGGACAGCCCTTGCTGAGGAGCAATTTGTAGACAACTGTTTGTTTTATATGGCGTACGAGCGGCGGTGATGAAGGAAAACATCACCAACTCACCTAACGAGATGTTATCTTGTATTAATGTGAGTGTTGGTGTAAATTATTATTGAAACATAACAGTTACATAGAGTTAAGAGGACATCTACATTTTACCGTTGAAGGCGATTATCTTTTTTAATGTTTCTCAAAAATCTTCGAGTAGAATCTCCTAGATACCACCAAGGTTTCTGGTTCATTTTATTAACAGAAAGGATTTACTCTACTATAAATTTTAATGAAATATCATTTTATTTGTGAAATTATAAAAATACAGAACATAGAATAAATCTACAGATTTGTGTATCTAACGTACATTTTTTAATTACGTGTTCTTTATTATTAACTGTAATTATTTTAGTTTAAGTGTACAAATTATCAATATTTTTGAGATAAAGAATGTTCATGTATTATCGGAAAAGATCTGATTCTATTCGGTATAAAAAAGACTCAATTGGTAACTTTGTAAATATGTACAGATATAAAATAACATTTTTTGTACTGCTCGTTAAAACGATCATTATTTTTCTTTACCGGAAAAGATTTTACAATCTCCCTAATGAACAAACCGAGTATCGTCTTGAAAATATCTCGCTAACTTTACTAGCTAACAGGAGGTAATAATGACGAGATTAACTGTGATTATAACGATGATTGATAAATGATTTAAAAGATAAAGTACTTGTGATTGTTTATGGAATTACTTTTACCAATAATTTTTATAATTGAACACCAACTACGCTAGTTATAATAGCTAGAGAAGCGTGGAAAGAATAAATAGATTCTGAAAAAATTATTGACAAAAAAGAGGTCAATAGTAGACGCAAAAATTGAGGGTCCAATTAATAGGATACATACACACTTTTACACAATTTTTAGCTTATAATTACCCTAAATTAATGTAAGGTGATGAAGAAAAAGGTATATTTTCTAAATAATGAACAGGGCAAATGGAGACATTTACCGACAAACTTGTGTACGATGTCCGAGACAGAGATGCACAACAAAAAAATAAAAATATTCTTTAATATTAAAGGGGCGTCACGATCAAAGTTTATCTGATCCCTTGGAGGTACACAACAATTACATTATGTCTGTTCCAGAGTTTTTTACGCATCACAAATTTCCTCTTGGATTTCAAGAATTTATGATCATCATGACCAACACTGCCCCACGGATGGAGTATTTGTTATTATTTTATAATAATATACTGAATGCATTATTTATATATTATAATAACGTCTTCTTGTATGAGATTAACACATTACCATTGGCGGAAACCAATATTAGCTATTATCAATAATAATAGCTAATATTTGTTATAATTTATTATATTAATAAAATAATTACTAGTATTTTACCCTTAATAAAAATATTGTAATAAATTCCTAAAATTAATCTAAAATTCTAAAATATTTTGTTTATTTGGGGATTGAATTATGCAAGAATAAATACTGTAACGAGATGCTAAAAAGAATTTACGCAATTTATTTATGGTTTTTGTCTTTAATTTGTAGAACTCCATATTTATTTTTAGCGAAATTTAAAACAAATTAAATTTTAATAAATATTATTATTAAGTTCTACGGGTTATGTATTTTATGTGTTACAGCTGTTTGATAATGGCCTTACAAGTCGAAACAGCTGTAACACATAAAAATACTTAACCCGTAGAACTTAATAATAATATTTATTAAAATTTAATTTATTTTAAATTTCGCTAAAAATTTACGCAATGTCCACACCCCTCGTAATATGTCACTTATCACAAAACTAAATAACTAAAAAAGTCCGCTCTATCTATATGTTAAGGTACAATACACAGATTCTTAAAATCTACGCATGCGAAGCTGCGCGGGCACAGTTAGTTATTATGTAAATAACAAAGAAAAATTGTTGTTATTCCGACTCAAAGAATACTTTGCGAAACTTGTGTCGCCCCAACACTACAACTAAGGATCCAAGCAGAGTTGGTACTATTTTGATTATCTCACCGCAAAAAAAACTTTTTAACTTCACTCCGTATATTTATTGGTCCCTTCGAAGCTGTTTGTCCCCCTAGAAATGTGTTATTCAGGAAAACGATGACGTCAAGCCGCCGGTCGTACGAGGCTGGCGAGCCGCATGAATTATTAACCTCGGTAACTAAATAATCAAAAAGCAAAACAAAAATGTTTATCCTGCAATATTCACAAGTGACATCAAAAATATATTATTTATAGCGCAAATGTGACATTTATATTATGTTTTCGGGAATCGGATAAAAGAAAGAAGTCAGAGGTTTTTTGTTATAATTTTTTTTTATTATAAAAATATATACGAATTTTAATAATTTACTGGTTTGACTTAGACACGTGTATCATAACGTTCTAAAAATAAAGAAAAAGTTCAAAAATTTAGCTTAATAAATACAATAAAAATCTGCGTAATGGAGAATCGAATAAACATTTTCTGACATAATTACATATGATTATACGCGCAATCTAACTGCATCTAATATCTCTATATAACCATCATAACTCTATATATAATTCATCATAACTTTAATCTAACGCAAGCTAACTGGCTTCGGTCAAGATTTGGATTGTTTTAAACATTAACGTCACATATTTATATATTCTTAATTTTGGAAATTTTATCTATACTAATATATAAAGAGATAAAATTTGTAAGTTTTGATGTAGGAAGTAATCTCCGAAACTACTCATTAGATTTCAAAAATTCTTTCACCGATATTTAGAAAAGAACTTTCAAGGTGGTTATAGACTATATATTATGCAGTTAAAATAAAAGAACTTTTCGTGGTGACCTTTTTTATAACTAAAGTCGACGAAAAAACTGTCGAGCGAATGCGTTTCTTACGCACGCTGTCTTAACAGTAAGAGATAAATTAATTATTTCTGTAGAGAAGTTGTAGAACTTAAAAAAGTCTACAAAAAAGTTCGCAATGACATATATCTATGTATATATTAAGGTTAATTCACAAATTTATAAAATATTAATAAAATATATATTTAAATTTAATTTTAATCTGTCGGGGGTAATTTAAGTATGTAATGTTAAATTTTTATCAAAATAAATTTGCTTATCGTCAAGAAAATTTTATGTCGATAAAAATTGTTTTTTAAACAACAGTTTTTAGATGAGTAGGTAGTTTAAATTATATCGATTTTTGCTCCCTTAATTTAAATCGTAGCGTCTGCTTGTCGGCTTGTCGGCTTGTCGGCTTGTCGGCTTGTCTGCTTGTCTGCTTGTCACTTGTTTTGTTTGTCGAAAAAACTTTGGATCGATTTTTAACCCTTTTTCCGTAATCTAATCGAGCCAAAACTTTGCAGGCAGACTCGCGGCGATGTTAAAAATGATTTAACAAATTTTCGTTAAAATATTTAATAATTAAACTATAATTTTGGATTTTTCAAAATTTTAACTATTTATATATTGTTTAATTTTCGAGCCCGACACGTGGAGTAGGCGTGAAACCTTTTTCAATGAGAAAGGAAGTATAATAAAAACTTGGTTTTTATGGGTTAGTTTTTACTCCCTTTCTTTTAACTCATAGCGTCTGCGGTTTGTTGTCTGCCGGAAAAACTTTGGATCGATTTTTAACCCTTTTCCCGTGTTCCAATCGAGTTGAAACTTTGCAGGCAGGCTCGTGGCGACGATAAAAATTATCTAACAAATTTTTGTTTAAAATTTTCTAATACTTAAAGTATAATTTTGGATTTTTCGAAATTTCAATGTTTTTTTCAAATTGGAATCAATACAAAAATACCGACGCGTGCAGTAGGCACGAAACATGATTCAACGAGAAAGGGAGTACAATTATAACTTGGTTTTTATGGGTTAGTTTTTTCACTGATATTATTATAGTCGCAAACTGAATTCCACGTGGGCGAAGTTGCGGGCACAGCAGTAATTTTATAAATTTTAATTTGTTAATTTAGATAATATTGTTAATTGTTATAGTGTAGACTCAACTGTTGGGCACGACAGATGAACAGTGAATATCTCTTACATAACACTAAAAAAATGTAAATCACCAAAAAATGAAACAAATTAAATGTTAAAGTATACTTACTCACCATGCGTGCTTCAATAAAAAATTTAAAATCTCTTATATTTCACAGATAAACGTTGAAAAAATGGTTCCATGACAAAAAGTCCACATTACCTACATAAGATCCAACGACATAATGACCACAATGTTTCGAAATGCTTTTTTGACAAAATCATTTAATATACTTAAAACTTTGGATCAATATTATATAAATTATGTATATACCGATGAGTAGCTTGTTAGCGTAATGGTCATGACGCTCAACCTGTGAACTGGTGGTCGGTGGTTCGAGCCCTATTTTACGACAATAACAATATACTCCTAGCACAAGCAATTTACTCATAGGACAAGCTAAGTTTAAAAATAGTAAGAATATGATGCGGCACGTATTCTGTGTTGGCATTTTTATTTAAAAAAAATTATGGACAAAAATACTGAATGACCTTTCGCGAATCGAAAATCTTTAAGAAAAGGTGCAGTAGGTATTTGTAACTACACTGAGAAAAGGATCCAGGATCCTATATAACTGTGTTGTATGCACATACTGCACTTTTGTTCAGCCTAACCTCACCCAACATGAATTCACCTAACCTAACCTAATATTTATTTTTTGTGGTGATGGTATTTTAACTGGTGACACACTAACCATTATTTGAGATTTGTATCTGATTGCGTCGATGATCGTTAGCTGTTTTTTTGCAATTCGACGGGCTACCATCGGTACTAGACAACAATTATATCTTAGGTATCAATCATTGATACAATCGAGTACAAATCCCAAATAACCGTTTAAAATAACGGTTTAACCATCACTATTTTTTGTATAGTTCGCGAAAATTTATACAATTTTATCAATTCGTGTATCGATTGGATCGAGTATGTTTTTAAGAACTTGCAAAAGGGTATATTCAGTGATTTCGTCACGATTACCAATTCATTAAATTATCTAAACTTTAAAAAAAATTCTGTCTGTAGTCATTTTGTCTTTGGATCTAATGTCCCGTGCACCATTTGTCGAGAGGGTCTTTATTTACGAACCTTTTTTTCATGGTTTGTTGGTTGCCACGTCAAAAAGAAATAAATTTGTAAGTAAGATAATAACTGAAAAACAATAGATACGAACGCTTTTTTTCGAATAATCTTTTGTTTAAAATTTCTCCTTCAAAAATCGAAAAATATGAAAGATTATTGACATATTTTTTGACAGTTAAATAGAAATTTGAAAGCATCACATGAAACTAACATGCTGAGAGCTGAAAATATTTCGTTGACCTATATATTCCAGAAAAGATAAATAAGGTTAAAAGACGTCAGAGTTCACCGTTCGAGAATTTTTTCTGCTTCACTCAAACAAGCTTTCAGCTTTATAATACTAAGATAATTAACTATTCAAGAACTTTTGAAACAAAATCATAAATATTAGGTCCTTACATATGAAATTGGCGTTTAGTATGGGAGGAACATAAAGCCGATTTTTTTTATTTGTAATATATTTATTTAATCAAAGTATGTACCATTGCTATCTATGCACTTTTGCCATCTTATAGGTAGTTCATCGATCCCTTTACTAAAAAAACCATTCGGACGGGAATCAATAAAATCTTTGAAGGCGGTTTGGACTGCCCCATCGGAGTTGAATTTTTTCCTTTGCAAGAAGTTATCCAAATTTCGAAAAACATGGTAATCTGTTGGGGCAAGGTCCGAAGAGTACGGTGGATGTCTTAGACATTCCAATTGAAGCTCCACTAATTTGGTAGCCGTCTGTTGTGCAGTGTGTGATCTAGCGTTATCATGAAGCAGCAGTGGCCTAGAGCGATTAACCAGCCTCGGTTGTTTAGCAGCTAGCTTTTCCATCATGGTTTGCAGTTGCTGACAATAGACATCTGCCCTAATCGTCTGGCCAGATTTAAGAAAGCTGTAGTGAACGACACCAGCACTAGTCCACAAAACGCTCACAAGTAACTTTTTTGGAGTCAATTTTCGCTTGGGGCATGGTTTGGCTGGTTCGGCAGGGTTCAGCCATTGCGATGAGCGCTTCCGATTATCGTACAGGATCCACTTTTCATCACAGGTAATGATTCGATTTAAAATCACTTCATTATTGTGCCGGTTGAGTAATGCAACGCAGCAGTCAACGCGCGTATGTTGATTTGCTTCACTCAATTCGTGAGGTACCCACCTTTCAAGCTTTTTTACCTTACCAATTTGCTTCAAGTGGATTAAAACAGTTTTATCACTAACACCGCAGCCTGCAGCTAACTCGGATGTGTTTTGCGATGGATCCGCTTCCACAATAGCCTTCAATTCTTCATTATCAACTTTGGTCTCCGGCCGTCCACGGGGCTTGTTCTGCAGGTCGAAATTTCCAGAACGAAAACGTTGGAACCAAAAACGCACTGTGTTTTCTTTTGCGGCACCGTCGCCATACACATCATTAATCCTTTGAGCCGTTTCTGCAGCACCGGTGCCACGGTGGAACTCGTACTCGTAAATAACGCGATATTTCAAGTTTTTCATTTTGTAAACTGAGTGACGCAAAGAAAAAAACAATTGAGGAAAAAACAAATGAATTATAATTTTCAAAACACAAATACATGAGTAAATAGCTGTATAAATTTGGATTTGGAATTCCTAACCAAAGAGAAGATATTTGAGATCAAATTTGCCAGTACGGCAAACGCCAATTTCATATGTAAGGACCTAATATAATATTATTTTAGTTCGCAATTCAAAAGGCGAACTTTCGAACGTTTAAAATATCTCAATTTTAACGGTGGGTCCTGTGCCATAATAAATCGATACGAAACGAGAATCAGAATCTTGCCTGCATCTGGAACTTTTCCCGCATTCGCCTGAACCCAAAAAAGAAAGAAGAAGAAAATATTTTCCCGGGCAATGGGGGCGAGGCTTTTAAGTTGCCGTTCCGCGAGATTTATTGGCGCGGAAACTCCACCGAATAAAATTGTATGAAAAATAAAAACATGACAAGACTGAATTATATGCGTTCATATTATAATGTAACTTCAGGGATTTTATTTCTTTAACGAACAACACGCTTGACTCCCAATATACATGCGGGAACGTAGGTACATTGGTGAAGTACTGAGAACATTTATATCAATTCAATTAGAAAGTCCATTAGACCCTTGTAACATAATCGAGTAGCTCGGCATCATTTGTCACAAAAAGTAAGTAGCTTTTGCTTAAAATGCATGTTTTTTAAGCCAAAACCACAAGGTTTCAAAAAATAAAGTGGGTTTCTGTACCAAAAACTATTTTGAAAAATCATATCACTACTTGAGATTGGTAAAACGAAACAAAATTATATCTCGAGACTCGACACGTCTACATAAACATCACCTTGAATAATTGATAAAAGTCTGACAAGAGCAGAAGTTATTAATTTATAAATATTTATTACTAGCTGTTCATACCCGGCATTGCATGGGTTAAGGATTAAATTGAAAATAAATTTGTGGGGGGAAAGAAAATTTCCGTAGTTTTGCAAAGCATCTAATTAAAACAATTTTATATTTAATGAAGGCTGGGATGGATAGAATGTCTAGGGAAGAAATGTGGCCTATTTTTTCCGTCGGCAATATGTATGCGAAATTTGAGACAAATCAATCAAGCGGTATAGATTTTTACAGAAAACATATCTGGGAGAGGGAATGGGTAAGAGGGGGAAGGGGAAATGTCGTCTATTACCCGACAGGTTCTTAAGAATAAGTATATAAAATTTGGGTCAGATCGGTCAAACAGTTCAGATTTGCATGGAAAATATATCAGAATAGGGAGGTGGGGTAAACAGTGAGGGGGAAAATGTCACCTATGTTACCCACCACGTCCCTAAGAATATGTGTCAAAATATGAGTCAGACTAAGAGTATACAAAATTGGTATATAAAAATAAAGTAGGTTTACAAAAACATCCTCGTATTCGAATGCAACGTTGTGCCAAAATTTCATAGCAATCGGTGAAGAACTTTCAGAGATTAGCGATTTTGTACAAACGAACATTTACATTTTTATTTATATAGATTAATTTTAACTGCTGTATTGAGATTCAAACTAACCCAACGGACGAACGGATCATCAACGATCTGACATTGGACGTGTGACGTTCAAAAAACGTGAGGAGTGAGATAAAACAGATATCAAACCATGTCTTTTTAGTATATGGCGGTGCTTACACAACTTGGTGCTTATATAGTGGACTACCAAAGTCTAGAAATGCCTCCAAAGAGTATTATGGAAGCATCATCTCTCCCTCAGATTGCTTGGAGACGAAATTCTCATCTAGACACTTTTAGAAATTATTTCCGAGAATTAGGGGAGCAAGCTGATTTATTCCTAGCTATTATACATATGACACAGAATAGGAGGATTTCGGTGAAGGCTGAGAATATCCAAGAACATGTTAATCCTTGAGTAGGTGGGATGAGTCAGTTCTTCGCAGTATCAGATAAATAATATCATTAATATTTGAAAAAATCCCAAATGGGTATAAAAATTTTGAAAAAAAATCATTTTTGCTGCCTGAATTTATAATAATGATTTGTAGTTACTGTAGGGCCAATCCTTTCTAAATGGTCCCGAAAAAATAATTGGTTGCTTGACCATCTCAGAAAAATATAAAATTTTGCATGTGCATTCTCTTATGTTTTGGTAGTTATAATCTATATATTTTAAAAAAAAAAATTCTAAAATGGAGGCCGTTTTTGTTTCACTTTGCACGCAGTTTTTCGCATCTCCAATCATCAACGTTTATCGAAATAACACAGCACCGTGGTATTCTAGTCTTTTTAAATAAACTGCAATTCAGTACTTCTGGTCTACAAAAGAGTTTCTTTTAACTAACCTAACATGAATATTTATGTTTATGTACTATTTGCAGCCAAAGTTTTTGAACCCAAATGAAGAAAATTTAATTTTCGTAGAATAATTTCTTAAAAAAGAAACGGTTAGTCAGCCTCAATTTTTGCTGTGCTTTTATATATAAAACTAATAAAAAAAAACTTTATTCTTATATAATAAAAGTATCTATAGTTGTTGATGTGTAACATCTTTCCTCTCGCTTTCCTGCAAACTGTGGCAATGATTTTGTGAAAAAGGACGAAAATGCGTAACAGGAAATAAGACGCCGGGGAAGCGCGCGCAATCTCATTTGACCAATTATTACTACGATTAATACTATTAATACGATTATTTTTAAATATGTATTCAAAGTTTTCATACAATATGTATGGTGGTACACTACCGTCATCTATGAAAATAAATAAAAACATACAATTGACCAAACACACTTCTAAACAAAATGCGTATGTAGATATATACGGTATTTACCATCTAATATCAATAATGAAAAGCTTACTTTTTAAAAATTGCACACTCTTGAAAATTGAATTATTGATTTTTTTTTCAATTTTTCTCCGTCGGGGGACCAGATAAAAATCTTAAACATTTAAAAATTATCCAAAACTGTCCGCAATCGTGCAACATCCAAACCTGTCACATCATAGTCACTCATAGTGATTAATACTACCTGATACTCAGAGACATGTTTGGTTGGATGGCTTAGCCATGAAGTATTGCCACAAGCAAAAAACAAAAACCTTTCTATCTACAAATTTGTTTTGACTATAATTACATGGCCTTAGGGAATTCAGTTGATAAATTTATATAATCGAGAATGTTGTAATTAAAAAAAAAATTTAAAAGTCTCAAAATACAGACCATTGCTATTTTCTATACTGTTTCTTCTCAGTTCTCATGTTGTTGATTTGTATTATTATTTACTTTTACTTAATTTACATTTTTAATTATTTTTATTTATTATTTTTACAGTTTATTATTTAAAGGGTTTAATTTTTTAATATACATTTTTTATTCAATACCAGCTCAGTGTAAACTGTACTTACTGTTAAATTTTAAATAAAATTTATTAGAAAAAATCTTTATGTAATATTGTAATGCATGTTTCCTGAAAAAAAAAAAAAAAAAAAATAATAATATTAATAATTAAAATAAGTAAACCCATATTATAAATAAAGCAATTGAAAATAAGCTGATATTAATTAGGTACTTGAATTTAATAGAGTGCATGAAAATTGAATAATGTCTGACCACAACACTAACAAGCTACTCAAGCTTTCATCATGCATTGCACTATATAATACGCTTCGTAAATTCATTGCATTATTAGCTTGTTGGTGTGGTTGTCATGACGCTAGTCTAGTGATCTGATGGTCGGTGGTTCGAGCGCCATTCCAGGACACCAGCACATTGGTCCTATTTTCATAGCACAGACTTTTAATTTAGTTTGAAAATAATAATAATATTGATGTGACACGAAAAAAATCATTCCGATATGTTTACGGTTTCATAAATTCAGCGTGTTACGTTTATGCGCTTCCACATACTCGTAGTTGGAGGCCAAGGCTCACAGTGGGCTGTGGCGCCAGTAATGATGATGATGATATACTCGAAGTTAATCAATCTGTCAAGTTCTTTCTGTAACTGAGACCAGAATCCCTAGTGCACAGTTCTTGGTCCTTTTGACTTTCGGGTCCTGAGGATCTATTTCACTTTATCAAACTCATACTCACAAGCCATTAAAAATTGCATTCTTCATTATCAGTACCAGAGTGTATTCTGACCTCATTCTTAGAAATATTTTTAATTCATCTTAATTTTAATATAATATGTGCATTTATCGTGTTCTTAAAGCGGCAAAAACTTTTTTTTTATAACCAAATTAATTAATCAATTAGAAAGACATACAGAAAAATCTAATTCACGAAAAAATATTAGGTTACTACTGGGATTCGAACCCAGGTCACCTCCTTTCCGGGGCCGGTGCTCTGACCACTAAGCTATAGCAACCCTCTATGTTTCCGTGAATATATCGACCTTATATGTAGTTCTTATTTTTATTAATTGATTAATTTTTATTTTTGTCCATAGAGCAATCCACTTTTTTGATACGGTAGTTGAAATTACTTTGCAATGCCACCGCTAGATGGACGCCATGATTAATTGAATTATTTAATTATTTTTTTTATTATCATTAGTGCTTCTATCAATTGAAATAATAATGTTCGTCTGTAGAATATTCATGGCCGAGGCTACGATAGGGTCTCGATGTTTTGTAATGTGGTGAATACTAAATTACGTTCTGGTGGAAAACTAAACCAAAAATAAACAATTTCAACAATGCGGGTAGACTGCTGAGAAACTTACGTTTCAATATATTCAAAATACAAATATCACACGCCCATAAACGTTCACAACTCAAACACATTATAAACACGCAGAGTCGTAATGTTAGCAGTTAGCGTTAATTATTGGAAAAAGAATAACGTGGATTTCTTTTCTCTGAATTCATTTTTTTACGTGGAATGTTTTTTTAGTAAAACATTTCAAGATAATTTTATAACATTTTATTCTCACTTTTACCTATAATAGTTTTCTTACAACCTTAATTTTTTTTTTTATATTTTGGAGGCCCCTAGCATAGATCCCGCTACTCCTCACGCGCTGAGTGAGCGCTCTGCCACTTAGCAATTTAACTACTAGTAAAAAAATATAAAGATATAAATTTAACATATGAAATCCAGTTAAAGATTTTAGAAATATTATTTAAAAATATTTTGGGTAGGTATGTCCAAATTTTTCAAGAACTGCAATACCGGATTTTATCCCCAGGGGGGACAACATTTATCAAGATATATTATAGATGTCTCATAGAGACGAAGCTATATTTTTATATGGGACAGTAGGTATGGAAATCTTTTTGAGTGTTCATAGGGACTGGCTTAAGTGATAACTTTGCACAATGCAACGTTCACCAATTCCAACCATCTTTCAAATTTTTGGAAGTTGATATATGTTACACAATTCGTTTCGTATGTGAGTTGTATTTT
>JADDOH010015464.1:19836-32208 GCA_016648135.1 Agrypnia vestita
TCTTTATTATCACTGTGTTATTTGTGTCGTCTTTTAATTTTGGGAGACATATAACTACTCTTTTATATTATTTTCTTACCATGTGCTTATGTTTTTTTGTTTGATGACCAAATAAATAAATAATTATTATAATTAATCCCTCGATTCCACCCCTGGGTGTAGCGCTATTCACGTGACCACAAATACCGGCCCGCCATGTTGTAACACTCCGACCATTTCGGGCTGGATTTAGAGTTCAGGAGTCGAACCGAGTTCCTCGAATAATTTAGGGGCGGGCCCACCGCGCTGCGGGAAATGCGGAAAATTTAACAAAGAATTTCAAAAATACGGAACGCAATTTCTCCGCGCGGAATCGTTATTTCAGGGTCCCTCCGGTGAACTGAAGGCCGGCTGCGATCCCATTGTTTCGATAATGAGAATGTCGATAAGCCAAATTAAACTAAACACGGGCCTCTGTTATTTCGCCGATTATATCCGAGAATTATTTTTCAAAGCAAACAGTAAATTACAAATCTCTTTAATATTAGCAATCATTTCCATTAAAAGTTAAAGTTTTATATTATGGTCGTTTGACATATTTACGTATTAAAACCACGAATATTTAAGGCGATCGTCTAGCAGGATGAGCAAATTTCACCATTTTTTCTCATATCTTCTCTTGCGTTTTTTATCACATTTTGCATCAATGAACCTCATTATGGTAGGAAGCATTACACCCTTACGTAGTACATACAATCTGCGACCGCGTAAGGAACAGCCAGCGCGTCGTTGACCTCCACGGCAACAGGACACTCTCCTGATGACGCTTATGATATGACTCCAGGGAAATGTCGGTTTGTATTAAGGCGATCGTCTAGCAGGATGAGCAAATTTCACCATTTTTTATCATATCTTCTCTTGCGTTTTTTATTACATTTTTGTGTAGAAATATCTCATTTTAAAATTTATTCATCAGGTTACATATATTTTAAATACGAATGTCTTATTAAAATGTCATAAACTAAATTAAATAATTGAATAATAAATTACCAAACCTTCGATGTTTTAAAAATGAAGAAAATTGCTCCACTTTGTGGGCCTTTTATGACTGAACGGCGTGTTGAGATATCTTTTTTATTCAATAATATTACAAAGTAAACGATTATCTTAAATTTATTACAATTATAGAAAAATCTGTTAGTTTATTTACATGCAATTTATGTTTGAAAAAATACTGTTTTTTAAAAATATTTTATTTTTTGTGGGTTTTTTTCAACTCTTTTTACATGGTTGACAACTTTTTTACTTCAATAGTCAAAAGAATAAATATTATAATTTTACAATAAAAACAAAATCATTGTCGATATTCCTGATTTTAGATATTTAATCAAGACGCAACGTATTTATGACACAATACGCCGTGCCTTGATTAAATAGAAAATCTGAAATCGAGAATATTTTTTTGATTTTTTTTGTATTAATTTTAAAATAATAATTTCTATTCCTTTAATTTATTTAAGAAAAAAGTTATAAACTATTTTAAAAGGATTGAAAAAAACACACACAAAATAAAAATATTTTAAAAAACAGTGTTTTTTAAAACATAAATTGCATGTAAACAAACTAACAGATTTTTCTATAATTGTAATAAATTTAAGATAATCGTTTACTTTGTAATATTATTGAATAAAAAAGACATCTCAACACGCAGTTCAGTCATAAAAGGCCCATAAAGTCGAGCAATTTTCTTCATTTTTAAAACATCGAAGGTTTGGTAATTTATTATTCAATTATTTAATTTAGTTTATGACATTTTAATAAGACATTCGTATTTAAAATATATGTAACCTGATGAATAAATTTTAAAATGAGATATTTCTACACAAAAATGTAATAAAAAACGCAAGAGAAGATATGATAAAAAATGGTGAAATTTGCTCATCCTGCTAGACGATCGCCTTAATACAAACCGACATTTCCCTGGAGTCATATCATAAGCGTCATCAGGAGAGTGTCCTGTTGCCGTGGGGGTCAAAGGACGTGCTGACTATTCATTACGCGGTCGCAGATTGTATGCACTACGTGAGGGTGTGATGCTTCCTACCATAATGAGGTTCATTGATGCAATATGAAGGACAATGTCTTCGGGCTTTCGTATATCCGTCGTATTTAACAGACCATATATTCGATAATATCCTGGTGACACTGTGATATGACTCTAGCGTAACCTCGAGATTCGAATCTCAACACAACACATCAGTTCGTCTAAAATATCCGTTGTTTCAATACCTAAATATGTAATTTCCATCGTCAGAATTTGTCCGTAACGTAGTAAATAAAATAAAGAAAGGTTCTTTTAAATGGTTTAGTCATAAGAAATGTAGAATTGAGATTACATAGAAGTATATTAGGTGAGTATTGAAGAATACTGAAACAAAGGGCACCCGTGAAAGATGCGTGCTGAAGAGCATGCATAAAAAAATGTTTAAATAATAGACGAGACAAAAGTGGTAGGTATGCCATTCCAAATGGCAGTCCACCTCTCTGTCTGGTTCTTGTGGCGTGATATTTAATTATTTAACGGAAAAAGATCATACATTTGATAAAATTTATTTATTATTTGTTTATTTATTTAAATTTAATGTGAATATTACTGAATCATTAGAAGAATTAAAACGTGTTAAAATAAACAAAATAATATAAATAAACATTAAATTTAACCAAAAGTGCTATCCTTTTAATATTTCTAATTATTTTTTATCTTTAATGCGATTCTCCCATAACTTTTATCATATTTTTGTATCATATCATGTACAAGAATAACTTTTACATGCTTTTTTAACTCTCTTTGTCTGTTTGTTGTGGTGGAGTCTTCTAATTGATTTTTCACCAATTTCCCGACTAGTTAGATCTCTGAAACTTTCAGCATTTAAGTTAAGTGGATGGCTTTACATTTTCGACATGACTTTTTTATTATTTATATTAAAATTAGTAATTTTCCATTATTATACAACATAAAATGCCTACGTAGCTTCGAAATGTATCGATATTGGTATAAAAAATGTTTTTCACTAATCTCAAATTTATTAATTTTAGTCGGCAGATTCTTTCGATACTAGGCGTTGGAACAAAATGTCGAATTCGATTACTAAGGGTTATGTTGAATAAAGATTTCTAAATCTCAGAATAACCTAGGTTTATCAAAAACACGGTTGGACAAAAAGAACGTTCAACATAATTATGCCACGGGTTCAAAGAGTGTGGATTGGCAATATGTGCAGTATTTTCTGCTTTTAGCCTCTTACACTCATCTGCTCACTTCACTTTTTCGCGGTGAAATTGTTACCCCATATTAAAAGTATGTCATCAATTTTTTTTGACTCACTTGTTTAGAGCTGTTTTTAAATATTGAATTTAGTAAACAAAAGATATTTTATTTGTTCGAAGAATATTTTTTCTTCTGAATGAAGGTTTGAACTTTGTGGTGACATTATTATTAAAATAAAACACAAATCACTGTGTTTTCACCACTTCATTACATATAAAATCTACATGTTTCGAGAACAATGTTCTCTGCTTCAGCATTGTTTGTGTCCTAAAATTGAAAGAGATAAACCATGCACTTGCATGTTATGTTGAAGAAGAGAGGGGGGTCGGAGGTGTTAATTATTAGGAATGTCATCTGAAGGGGATGGAATCTTAAGTGGTAAAATATTCAATAGTGGGTTGTACAAAAATTTTGTCTGGTAATTTATTATATTTGAATTAATATTAACATTTTTCCCAATTTCAGTTTATTTATTTGTGGGATCTAATAACTAGTATGTAAAAAATTTTAACCTGTATTAAAATTAAATGTATAGTCATATTATATTAAAAAAAATTATTACTTTATGAATAAAACTCAGGTAAAAACGCAAGATTCATTTAGATTTTTTTCAATTTAAAATGTACCGCGTTCATTATTGTTTTATTGAAAAGCTTTTGTGATTTGATGCGGGACGCGTTATTGTTCAATTGACAATCAAGATTTTAAAGGCACATTTTTCTTCGGGTCTCATATTACAATACTGATTTGTTTTGTATGATCATGATATTGGATTTTTTGATTAAATATTTAAATTAATATTTCGTCTGTACCTCACTGAATATTAAACCTGGTAAAATGATGTACGTCTATTTGTAGATTGTATAGTATACGTTGTGTGCCTTTAAAAGAGAAATAATAAAACCATTTGAAAAATGTCGACAGATTACTTTGGATTAGCGACGATTTATATATTGAAATTCGATTCATACCGCAGTCTCTAATATTTTATATGTTCAATTTATAATACTTAAATTTAAATAATACTTTTCTGTGCTTATATATTTGGTAAACTAAGTAGATATCAATTTTTATCGGATGAAGATATTAAAAAAACATATCCTTACCTAATTTTATTATGCGACAGGGATCTGTGCCACAGTTTTGATGTCTCGGTGTCCATTTTGTATTGCAAGAAAGAAAATATATCAATATAACAAATAGAATGAAATCGTATATCTTATATTGCCTATGTTTCGCAAATTGTTCTACCAAAAATAACACAATATTATCACCCCGGGCCAACAAACCCGAAACGGCCGCTTAACACATGTTTCTTCCGCCGCCTTTTCGTGGACCGACAAAAATATACTATAAATATATACCAGGGCTTAACAAAGACGCGAACCATTTCATGTTCCGCGCAGCACAATCGCCAGGGTTTAAAAACTGCCGGTAGGGGAAAAATAAAAAAATGTTTAAATATTTTTATAAAAGTCGTTATTACTATTTCATGGGTGTCGGCTATAAATAAGTAAATACTTATTCTTTAGGAACCGGCATGTAAAAGTACCATCATTTTTGACGGGCTTCAGCTAGTTTATCTTATTTTGAAATATATATCTTAAATTTCTCACCGAATTATACAAAAGGTATTATTAAAACACCAGAAGTTTATATTATTCTCTTTCTTATTGTATTATACCTGATGTATTGATATTTTTCTAGACGCTACACATTATTAACAAGGTAACTTCAAAGGTCACAAGTTGTTACCTGTTTCTTTTTTGTATATTCAAGTAATTCTCACAATTATTTGATATTTTCATTATTTCTTTTTGAGGGGCGCGTAACATTTTTCTATCCTCCACGCGCAAGTACAGTTGTACCGTAGGTTTCCTCAAAGAAACCATCCACAAAAAACTCGATCTTTCCTGTAAAAGGCACTGGTTCCATATTATACAGCGTGTTTCCGAGCAGGTCAACAATACATTACAGCTAGATTATGTATCAGTCATATTCACAGCCTAAATTATGAGTCAAAAATGTTCAAGCAACAACGTCCTAATATCAACACTTATGGGGTAAGCGACATAAAAGTTTCCACTTTTTTCAATATCAGGCGTGTTTTCTATAAAATTATTTTCTCTCTCATATCAAATATTGTCACGGGACGTGGTTGTGGGAGGCAAACGAAACACTTAAACTCTATTAAAATATTTATTAACTTCACAAAAGTCACTAGAAACGAACTAAATTGGACCACTGTACTTAAATTTGTATTCACTTAATGTTTCTAGAGTATTTTGCACACTTCTTATTACACTGTTTCTTAATTAACACTTTTTACACTGTTTCTATCTCTTCAATCACTTTCGAGAAAATTCCGTTTAATTTCGCACTAGAAAAACTTCTCGCTCGTCGGTAGGTACTTCGCTCGAATATCTGTCACTCGATAATCACGCGCTGGTCACACTGCGCTCGCTGTAGTTTTAACGCTGCAGTGATGTCTCGCTGGTTAAACGTCAAGAATGACTGAACTGCGCAGCAGCTTGCCATCTCCTTTTATAGATAAATGTCGCTTCGAGAATTCACGATAAGAGCCTAATCATTTCGAGAGGTTTTCGATAGTGCGTAATTCCTTCTAATATATCTGTCGTCTTAGGCATTTTATTTGACCTACAAAATAAAAATGCTCCAAATTTCTGCAAGCTTTTAATCATTTCGTTTGACTTATTTAATGCGAATGAATATATAGTTATTGATTACAAGTTATTTCAATGGTATTCCAAAGTTTTATCGAAAACAAGTCAGAAATATTGAAAAAAAATGCAAGCTTTGAACTTGTTGTAAAAGCATTTTCGATTAATAACTAGATAGGAATCAACCTGTAAAATGTTGTAGACTAGCTCTGTTACACCCTGTATAACCGTACAGTACATCCATTTTAAGCCGCCCAACGTCGTGTCCTCTTTTCCTGCATCCTCTTGCTTTTAACATACAAACATTATTAAACTGTAATTCTTAATTTAACCTCATTCTTTCGCTTTCTCTTGTATCACTCCGAGCTCATGTTGATTTTAATCAATTTCAGTTGTATAAAATGAATTGTTTTTTTATTGAAGCGTGTATTAAATTAAAGGTATATTATAACACCTCGCTGCGTGAATTATAAATTAGAGGGGCCGTGTTTAAGTAAACTCAAACAATAAAGTGTGAATGTGCTCTCACCGCTGAGCAGACGTTTTTCACTGTGAAAAATAAAAATGTTTTACGATCCCATAACTCCGGGAGAGGCCGTGCCGCCCGCAGCCGGCACACGTCCGGGCTGGGCCGGATCTCAATATTTAATACGAAGATTTATTGGTTTAAGAAGACACACATTTAACTTCACAATGTTCCGTCACAGTCCAACATTTCTAAACTAGCGGAACTTCTCAAACTGAAAGTTGAGAGTCGAATACTAATCGAATCTGTCCATCTTTTCACCGTGAAGAATAGTTGTAATCCTCAGAAGAAGATGTACACATTGACGTATTATAATATAGACACGTTATTCCCATACTGGCCGGCTTTTATACGTAGCAAATATTGCATTGAAAGAGACAACAAAAATCTTATTTCACAAACGCTCTGCGTGTAGACGGAAAAATTAGATAATTTGAAGTCACGGTGACTGTAATAACATACTCATTCAATTTTTTCAATTTTTAATTTTTTTTTTCAATTTTTAATTTTTATTTATTATTACATAATATGTATATTACAAACATTATGTTCAATGCATACATATTATTAACTTACATCTAAAAATATACATATACACATATACATACACATCCATATACACATATAAACACATATGTATACATAAACACATATGTATACATACATACACATATACATATACATATACATACATACATACACACACATTCTTAGAATAGTGTACGATAATCTGTTCCTTTTTCCGCGTAGCGTCGCGCCCGATCACAAAGAAGGTCCGTTCGATAACGAATGCAAGTAAGGCAATTACCTTACTTTTGAGTTACCAAGATTTCACACTTGTAACGTATCTACAGTTTATTATATCATTGGATGTACATATAAATTTATATACGCAATGGAGAGCATTATATTATTTTTTTGTTTTAACTATAACTTAAATAAGATTTTTCATTTACAACCTTCGTTTTTTGTTCACTATTAGATTATGCATATGTTAAATATGTATATTTATTTTACTGAATGTTGAGAATAGAATACTAATCGAATTTTTCCATCTTTTCTCAGTGAAATATTGTTCTAATCCTCAGAGTGTCTCGTATTCATATTTGTTATCTTTATTTAAAGTACTTTATCTTTATATAAATCGCCAAATACTAGTGTTTTTATGATTGTTCTATGAAGATTAAAATATATACTTTATGAAACTAAAGTTATATATTACTCTTTCTTTGCATACAATGTATTTATGTATTTTGTTGTGTCTTCTATATTTTGTCTTATTGATACTCTTGAAACTTGCGTAGTTAAATATAAAATCATTATTAAACACAGGTAAATATAATATGAATAAAGTTTTTCACCCAAATTAAATCATCATGAGTAATCGCTACAACGTTAATGTATATAAATAATATATAATTAATCCTAAATTTACGTAATTAAACATAGGAATAGTAGATTAAATAGCAACCGCATACTTTATCTATTATATATAATACGATATAAATTACCTCAGATCAGCGTTGCACGTCGATGACCATGCAAAATTAACATGTGTAGCAAAGAAAACCAACAAAATGGAGAAAAAAAGCAGAATTGCCAAGACGAACAGAAATGAACTGGGCTGCTTTTGGCAAACTCAAACATATTTTTGACATCAAAGATATCCCAATGAGCTTAAAAAGAAAAGCATTTGAATCACGCATACTACCAGTGATGACGTATGGATTGGAGACGATGGCCCTTACAAAGAAAAGTGTAGAAAAGCTCAAATGCACACGACAATCCGTGTAGGGATCCATGCTTGGCGTAAGCCTAAGAGATAGAATTATAAATTATGAAATTATACCCAAAACTAGAGTAGTGGATATCATGGATCGTGTAGCGAAGCTAAAATGTCAATGGGCAGGACATGTTGCAAGGCAAGATGCTACAAGATGGACTCCCAGAGTTCTGAAATGGAGGCCTTCGGCCGACGAGATAGCCGCTGTGGGGGGGAAGAAATGGCTACAACTAGCAAATAACAAAGAAGAATGGAAGAGGCCTATATCCAGCAGTAGAAATATGAAGGCTGAAGAAAAAAGAAAGAAAATAGAGATTTTATACCTTACAACATCATGTCCCCACATTATTTTCCTGAGAGGTGAGAACTCAACAGAACCCATCAACTCAAATTGAGCCCAATAACTACTCCGAAAAACTTTGTCTCTTACAAATAAACATATTTTTCCAAAGAAAGCGACTTTTAGAGAGATCTCTCGACTTTCAAGTATGTTATTTGCATAATATTATGTTCAAAGGAATTTGTACTTCCACGCCATCAGTGCCTTCTGCGTCTGATAGCGTTAACCAAATATGTCGAGACTTTGCGAAAGTTCCACCAACTCTATGGGTTTGAAGAATTGTTGTTTACAACGTTAGACACGTAGATGATTCAGGAAAAATCTCATAACAACAGTGTATAAATAAGTTGTCATTGGTTTTAATATTACAAAGTTTTCTGTGTCGTTATGCTGTTTATTTCTGCTCTAGTTTTTCAAAAATACCTAACCCAGAATTCATGGTGTGAGAATTCACTCAATAACTTTGGCCTGGCAATCGTGCGTACTCTTTTAATTTATGAAACACTGTAAAACAAACGTAAGAAACTCTTAAACTTCTACACAACACAACTTCTACAAATAAATTTAAAAAATATATTTTTTTATATTAATTGTTTCTTGACCAACGCGGTACGAAAAATATATGAATTTTTCTGTGATTAATATTGCTCTGTTCTAAAATATTTTTTATAATTACATATTTCTGTTTGATTGATTACTTTCAATATTTTTTAATGCTTTTTTTTTATTATCTTAGATTTAATTTATTTTATTATATGCACACAGATATTAAGATATATGTAAATATGTATGGTATAGGTAACACAATAGAAGCTGGAATGCTGTGCAACTATGCATAATAACAACTATTTTTGAGTGGTCTCTGCCACGCCGGTAGCTATGAATGCGCGCTGACGAGACAGACAGAATTTTTTGTTGCATTCTCAGTACTGTAGTGCGCCGGGCTCCCACTCACACTAGACTGTCTTTGTGCCAATTTTTAGCATTTTATCTATGCAAGTAATAAATCAGCGACGTGCAACTTTGAAAAAGGGCTGCTTTATTTAATAAACTTTTAGATACAGAATTTCTGCAAAACCAATCAACGTAAAATACGTCTCTCATTATATTCTTATCACAATTGTTATCATATTATTCTAATTTTAATATTTCAAATATCCTGACAGATAAATAGAAATTTAATTAAAACTCATGCTTCAATTTACTGATGGCGCGCGCCTGGTAAAGCAGGTACCCGCGCATTTATTACAGTTTTATTTTCCTGTTCTTTTTATTAGCGTATTAAAAAAAGTACTTTCTTACTAATTAATACAAAACAAGTGGTAATAATAGTAGCTGTAGTGTGCCTCACTGCCTGCTCGAGGTCAGACAGACCGCAGCAAGATTATTCCTGGAAATAATTTATTATTTTTCTTCTGTTCTCAACCGCTCTGTGCTGCATCTGTCAAGTAGCAGGAAGCTCTCCTGGCAAACTTCTATAATCACGAGCACCCCTCGTTAAATGTAAAACGTGGAGAATATTTTCCTGGAACGGGCTGCTTCAATATTTACTCCGGCATGAAGTTAAAAGTATCTAAGATATTTTAATTAATTTGTTTGCTGTACGTATCAAAGGCAAGTACTACTAAAAGTTAAATGGATACTACTTACATTAAAGAGAATGTTTTTTATTGTTTGAAAATTTAAGTCAAATTGCAGAGCATTTATCAATATATTGTTACGGGTCAAGGTTTTGGGAGAAGAAATGAAAACAATGGAAATTAATTAACGATTTATTAATTAATGATTTATTATGTAAATCTATAGTAATATTATAAATAAAAATAAATAAAGTTAAATAAAAGGGATAATATAAGCTTTTTTCTCCCAAGAAGGATCAGCGCTCCTTCTGTGTGAAATATTAAAATACAAGCGATAAGGAAACTATCCAAGCTGATTTTGAAAAACATCGAAAAGACGTCTCACTACGCAAGCAAAAGATTCGATGTTGGCTAAAACAGGTCAGTTTATTATGGAGATCAATTTTGCAAAGTAAGTCGGCGAAAAATCGGTCGAGGGATTGCATTTCTTATGAACACTGCCTTAACGGTAAGAGATATATGAATGCATTCCATAGAAAAGTGCAAAGCCCTTAATTTAAGTAGATAATATTAAATTCTAATCAAAATAAATTTGATTATCATCAGGGAAAGTATATGTAGATAAAAATTGTTTTTTACACAACAATGTTTAGAGAAGTACTTAGTTTAGATTATATTGATTATTCACTGATACTCTTATATTCTCAAACTGAATTCCACGAGGATGAAGCTGCAGGCACAACTAGTAAATTGATAAAATCATTGGACACGAATGTAATCTAAACACTATTTCGCAATTTATCACTCACGATGTGAATACTGTATTTTCGCTGGGTAACACTTTCGAGAAAATTCTGTTCACTATTGCACAAGGGTGGGCACTCCACTTAATTATCTGTCGCTTGGTTTACAACGCGCGTTGGTACAATTCGCTCCGCCGCTGATTTCGCATCAGTAGAAACATCAAAATAAACAACGATTCGCGCGTCACTGGTCCCGCTTTTTATGCGAAACACGTTCGTTTTTTTGAATCTTCGAGAACATTTTATATTTTATAGCAATTCCTCGAAATTCCCAGTGCCTACGAGAATGCTTCAGTCGATTCCAGATTGTACCAGACGTTTGTTGATGTTACAGTATATCAAATTTAATGATTTGTAGGATGAAATAATCTTTCCAAATAATAATTATTTATTTTCCAACAATATTTATGTATATATGTTATAAGAACACAATAACTCAATTTTGTCCACAGAGGGGTAACTATTATTTAAGATAAATTATGGAAGTCTCACGGGGATGAAAGAAACTAATTAGAACACATGTGTATAAAACATCCAAAAATATTTTGATGTTAATGATAATGTTCTTCCCGCAGAATTGGTGAACGTTGCAAAGTAATCACTAAGGGCTGGTTGTTTCAAGTTGGATTAAAGTAAGCGTTCTCTTAAAGCATAGATTTTTACGTTCTCCACCAATCAGACGATCCGTTTTCGTAAAAATCTATGCTTTTATCGACCGCTTACTTTGATCGTACTTGAAACAACCGGGCCTAAGGCCAACTCATATAGGTCATAAGCCTTGGGCCATCCTAAACTTTATATTTAAACGCCAATGGCATAAAATTATCTTTTCAATGCCATGACTATTACTACGATTTTTATGTGTTTTATTTCATTTTGAAGCTCTATACTTATAAAAAATATATTTTCATCTATGGAAAAAGACAAATCCTACCAAAAAATACCCTACACATACGTTTAATATGATAATTGAATAATTCTACGAACTTTCATTGTGATATTTTTTTTAAATTCATCTGTGAATCTATAGTATGAGGATGCTATTAACTAATTGATTTAATAACGTTTAGTGATGATTAATTATTTTTAACCTTTGTAATAATCATTCGACACCTCCACCACAGCCGAACACATTGGTATCTAAACTGGACGTGTTTAAACGTCCACACTAATTAATTGTGGTCCAATCTTTGTTTTCAATTACTTCGATAGCCGTTAATACAAAATAGAGCGTTAATAAAACGGACATACAGCAAATATGGTTTACCGACTGGTAATTTTGTTTTTTGTTTGTTTACAACACACAAACAAAACAAAAGTTGTTTGTTTACATTGTGTATTCCTTTGATAGG
>JADDOH010015466.1:0-31529 GCA_016648135.1 Agrypnia vestita
AATAGGGGGAAATATCGCAATGTTACCCGCTGAGTCCTAAAGAATAAGTTTCCAAATTTTGAGTCGGATCGGTCAAACGGTACAGATTTACATCGAAAATATGTCAGGGGGTGGAGAAGGGGTATGAGAATAGGGGGGTAATGTTGCCTATGTTACCCGCCGAGTCCCAAAGCATAAGTATGCAAAATTTGAATCGAATGTAGATTTATATAGAGAACAGACAGACAGACATAGAGTTTTATAGGTATAGATATCCTCCCCACCACAGGTCTTTTCGGTTGTTTATTGAAGATTCTTATATTTTTTATTCCCTTTATGTCTCCAGAAAGTCTATTATATAATTCAATGGCTGTACACAGGAAACCATGCTGTTCTATATTTATTCTTGGTATTTCACAGCTTGTACTATCTTTCACTTTTAGGTAGCGTGAGTTATGTTGCTATTCTGATACGAGGTAATGTTTTCAACGTAACGACAAATGCTGTCTCCATATATCGATTAATAATCTGTATATTTTGTTAAAAGCATTTTACAGATGTTTATGGATATTCTCAAATTTTATCGTAATTTTTTTTAATATTAGCGCCATGTTAATTTTCATTTTATTTTGATTTACATCAAAAAATTACTTAAAGTCAGTGCTAATGCACTCACTTTAAATATTATTAGAACCAATCTTCCTACCATAAAAAATATTGATATTTATAAATATAAATATTCAAACATTCTGCCTCTTTGCAATATTACATACATTGCAGCAAATAATTTTGTTAGAAGTTGATAACATCTGTATAAATAAAATATTCGGTCTAAATTTCGGACAAATTTTCCTTAGTATAATTTGTAGGCCCGTTAAATAATTCTAAACTTAGTCATTATTTTGATTGAATATGTTAGATATCTGTTACTTATTAAGAGGAAGAAAATATAACATTTTCTTTTTGAAATGACCCAATGTCATCGGAGAGATAGAATAAACAAGATATAAGGTATTCTGTTTTTATTTCAAAAGATCTTCGCTCAATTCTGCAATTGGATGTCAGTTGCAGCCTTTTTAATAAGTTGACGTTTTCGTTCACTCAAAAGATAATCTTCCGTTAGACGATGTAATTAAAAAGATATCATTTCTTGTTTCTTTTATATGTTCAACATTAAAAAGCTGTCCTTTTTAGATATTGCCATCAGTGTTGAAATAAATAAAATTAGTAATAGAGCAGAATTTTTACTTAAAATAATTTTGAATTGGCCATTAAATTTTATAAACCCACTGAATTCAAAAGGATATTTTTTTAACAGAATGTTAGTTAACTTAATAAAATCACTACCAGATTTAAGGTCTACTGGTTTCGAGGCGTGCCCGTCTCTTCGTCAGGACCAACACTACACTACTTTGTTCATAACAGTATACACCACAACCATAGTATTGTTAAACTAAACACCAATATTTATTACATGCGTGTCAATCTTTTCAGAGACAAGCATGCACTAACTAGCCTACATAACAATTAGGAATCTAACGGGAGAGAGTGAGAAGGGGCGGGGTCTAAAGTGGGTTATGAATCTTTTGTGAAAGTAATATATTTTTTATATATTGAAAGTTATGTATAGTAATATTTTTTCTTTTTTATCTCACGTACATTACTTATGTAAGACCGACTTTACCATAAATTAACATTTATTTTGATATGTGCATCTGGGAGTAAACAAAATGCCTGTACCTGTGGCTATTTCTTGGAAGCCATTAAACCCGGCCGTACGGCTGCGAAATTATCAAGCTTCCCAAAGTGGCACATTTTCAGCAATTCTTATTGCGGGGACTCCGCCTAGCAACAGCAAATAAATGGTTGTTCGCAAATGCATTCTTACTGCCGCCAAAAAGGTATAAAAGCCGTGCGCTTATACTTCTAGTCAAGATATACTATTCGGAAGGCTCCAAAAGTCCTTGCCTTACTAGGAGGTGTCCGGGAAGGATTTCTGGCAAACCTAGAGAACAACATCGCCGGCGCAATCGAGTGTTCTCCTGCCAAGCCGTACCAAGGCGAGTTATGTGAAGCTTGAGTTTCGTTGAGTGCTTATCTCCGAGAAATCTCTCCGCCATCGCTCTTGCTGTCGAGTTTTTTCCAGCAAGAGCCTCCGCCGAATCTGTGAAGTGAGATCAAGAATTCCACCGTCATATTGTTTTGTGACTGCGCCAGAAACCAAAGTGCTTGTGCAAATTTTCTTTTATATTATGTGTGTATTTTGATATTTCTACTGTTTATATTTCTGTGTGTATTTCTATATTCCTACTTTTTATATGTCTGTGTTCATCTCTATTAGTATGTACATTTGTGTTTTACTGACTGTTAATAAATTGTTGAAAAACATTTTCTTCGTTATTTCCACGCCTTTCTCACTTACACACATAACTTGTAACGAACTACTCCGTTTCAATATGAATATTATTTGTTAGATTTATAATGTCGTCAATTAATCTAATTAAGTGGTAGTCAAAAAACAAATGTTTTATATTCACTTTCATGATTATGGACGTATTGGACTTATCTCGGAAACAGTAAATCGGTTGTTGTGTCTTATTAGCACTTTGTTTTATTAAATACTAGCTGTTCGCACCCGGCATTGTAAGGGAAGGATAAAGTTAAAAATAAGATTGTGAGGGGAAAAAAGTTTCCATTGTTTTGAAAAGCATGTTTCCATGTAATCTAGGCCCAGATGGATGAAATTTTCAGGGGGGGGGTAAATATGGCCTATATTTACCACCAGGTCTTTAATAATATTATGCATAGTTTGGTAGAATATACAAATTTGAATTGAAAATATATCGGGGGAGAGAAAGGGGTAAAGAGGGAGGGCGGATGTGTCGCCTATGTTACCCGACGGGTCTTAAAGAATAAACGGATAGTGAATGGTACCCACCGCTTACCCTGGACCCTTCTAAGAGCAAAAGCTTCCTTATCGGTTCTACTCAATTGTCTCTAGATTGACATTTTTTTAATACTACTTTGTAAGACCGTCCCAGCCCGCAGTGGTCGTATAGATCACTGTGGACTGCACGGCCGCAGAAACAAACCATTCACTGCCCCCACCATGAAATAATTTATATATTTTTTTAATAAACGGATAAATAAACGATATAGATTTGTAAAGAAAATATATCAGGTGAGGAGGAGAGGAGAGGGCGGAATAATGTCTTAATTACCTGCCGGATCCTTAAGTAAGCAAAATTTGTGTCAGATCGGTCGAACAGTGTAGATTTGTACAGAAAATGAAAATATATCACGGAGAGGGATGGATTAAAGTGGAGGGTGTAAATGTCGCCCTTGTTATCCGCCGGATCCTAATCAAAAGTATGCAAAAATTGGGTCGGATCAGTCAAACGGTGCAAATTTGTACAAAAAATATATCAGGAGTGGGAATAGGGTAAAGGGGAAGGGGTTTAAAGTCGCTAATATTAATCCGCCGTGTAATGTACTGATTGGCATCGAAAAAATGTAAGGGGGAGAGATAGGAGTAAAAAGGGAGGGGGAAAAGGAAAGTTATGTTATCCGACGGGTCCTAAGTAATAAGTATGCAGAATTTGAGTCAAGTCGGTCAAACAATGCAGATTTTCATTGAAAATTTATCAGGATGGGAAGGGGTAAAGGGAGAGAGGAGAAGTGTCACCCATGTTACCCGTCGGGTTCTAAAGAAAAAGTTTGCAAATTTTGAGTCCGGTCGGTCGAATGGTATAGCTTTGAAAATACATCATGGGTCACCCCAGAAGCGGGATTCGAGAGATTTTTATGAAATCAACGTGAAGATCGTGGCACAGGAAGAAATGGCAACCATGGAGGAATTTTCGGATGCGGAATGCGATATGATAATAAAGATGCTGGAAGAACTGGAGCGGAAACGCCAAGAAGACAAGGAAGAACAGGAGCGGAAACGCCAAGAAGACAAAGAGGAACAGCAGCAAAAATTGGGAATGTTGTTGGACGTCAAATTAGGAAGCATCAAGGAGCTTAGAGAAAGTGTTGACAAGCAACAAAAAGAATTGCAGATTACTAAACTGGATGTCAATAATCTTCAAGAAGATATCAAGGATCTTCGACAAGACGTAAAACGTGACGCTGAAAAGACAACATGAAATCGAGAAACTTCTGGATGAAATAAGAAATTGCCAGAAGGTTCAAGTAGAGAATGCTACGGGGTCGACAGGAAAAAAGCCTTCTACATTCGACGAACGATGTTTACAGGATAGCAACCACAGGCAGTATGAAACGGCGGCGCCCTCAAACATTAGGAATGACCAAGGAAATGGGACAACACCTGCAGAAATGACCTTTGTCGATAGTGAGAGGCCGATGGAAAATGTGGCCGAGGACCAGGTGGCGATGGAAAATGCAGCCGAGGAACAGGTGGGGGTGGAAAATGCGGCCGAGGACCAGGTGACGACGGAAAATGCGGCTGAGGACCAGGTGACGATGGAAAATGTGGCCGAGGACCAGTTTGCGATGGACCTCAGCAATACTGTGTTCGACGCCGAGCAGCGCGAGTTCACCGATCTCAAGATACAGGAGGACATGGAGCCCTTGCCCTTCTGCGTAGTCACCGTGGAGGACAAGCCCATGGTGCAAGTAGGGTACAAAGGGGAGAACAAGAAAATCTCTCCCGATGAAATTAGTCCTATGGTGTTGGACGAGATCGAACAGACGACCGAAGCATACGTGGACCAAAGTGTGAAGGAAGCAGTTCTGGCTATGACAGATTACTTCAGTGACTCTCAGCGACAAGCTATCAGGAATGTGGTCAGGACAGTCAAGCTCAACGTGCTGCAGATCATCAATGAGCTCACTGTGGCGGCGCGGGCTTACGAGTTCAACACAAATTCAAAGGGCAAGCGTAGCATGCTCGACTTTGACCCAGGTGGATGGAACTTCCAAGTATCGATCTGGAATGCTAATCATTTTTGCTGAGGATTTAAAAAAAAAAGAAATGTTCGAGGAAGCAGAGAGGTTCCGTGCAACGAAGAAGCGAATTGAGGCACGCGATAAGCTGAAAAGAAAATGAATCAATGACGATTGAGATAGATGTGAGAACACGCGCTCGTGTATTGGAGTGTGGCAGCATGGGAATTTGGAGATCTCATGGAGACAACAATGATCCTGTTCGGGACGAACAGTATTGAGAGAGGGAGGCTGTGTAACGAGCTGTTCGTTGACATTTGACAGTTCCATAGAAAAGTGTCACATGCGCAGAACGGCAGGCCGGTGGTTGAAATAAGAACTAACATGATTAATAAATAGCGAAGAAATGGAAGGGTTCTTACTCGAGTAGAAAAACAAAAGAGAGCTGTTTTTTTGTGTTTGAATAAAAAATAGCGGTAGTATTGCGTTGCGAGCGATTGTAAAATGTTAGAGATAATGTACAAGCGATAATAAAAGATTTATTTTACGAGTTGTGCCATTTCATTTTTCGAGCGAGCCACGCCACGTAACAGTATAGATTTTGGAATTCCGGTTCATTTTGGAAGGTGTTTGGCATTAAAACACCACGCTTGCCAGACGGGTTGGTCAGTTTTTATTTTTATTTTTTTATTTTATTTATTTTTTATGTGTTTGTAGCCGCCCATTATGGGTCAGACCTGTTGGTCTGCGAGACGTATTTTATTTCCCTCCTGCCCTCCACATCTGGCGAGTTTTCCCTATCCGCCACCTGGGGACGCATCTCCTAGCGGTTACATTAGAATTGCCAAGACGAATAGGAATGAGCTGGGCTGCTTTTGGCAAACTCAAACATATCTTCGAGAACAAAGATATCCCAATTAGCCTAAAAAGAAAAGTCTTTGAATCATGCATACTGCCAGTGATGACGTATGGATTGGAGACTATGGCCCGTGTAAAAAGTGTAGAAAAGCTCAAATGCACGCAACGATCCATGGAGAGATCCATGCTTAGAGTAAGCCTAAGAGATAGAATTAGAAGTGACGAAATTAGGCGCAGAACTAGAGTAGTGTATATCATGGATCATGTAGTGAAGCTAAAATGACAATGGACAGGACATGTTGCAAGGCAGGATGCTACAAGATGGCTTCCCAGAGTTCTGAAATGGAGACCTTGGGAGGATTAAAGAGGCATCGGAAGACCTCAAAAGAGATGGGCCGATGATATAGCCGCTGTGGGGGCAAAGAAATGGCTACAATTAGCAAATAACAAGGAAGGATGGAAAGAGAAGGAAGAGGCCTATATTCAGCAGTGGAGAGACGAAGGCTGATGAAAAAAAAGAAGAAGAGATATAGATAGTGTCAGTTGCTTTTATTTCCAACAGATGGCGCTGTTTTTTTGTATCGTTATAAATATTTTGTATCATACCAATATAAAGAAAATATCAAAATCAAATATGCAAAATCAAATAGAACGTTGCATTGTGTCAAAATTTCAAAACACTAGTTGAAGAACTTTAGAAGATTTAAGATTTTGGACAATCGAACATTTATATTTTTATATATATGAATACATAGTAGGTTTATAAAAACATCTTCGTATTTGACCGCAACGTTTTGCCAAAATTAAGATAATAAATTAAAAGAACTTTCAGAGATTATCGATTGTGTACAAGCGAACATTAACATTTTTATTTATATAGATATTGAATTTACGAGCTTAAAGCCTTAAACGGTTATGTTAAAAAATTATCAAAAACAGGTTGTATAAAAAAAATGGCTGTAGTTCAGAATATAAACGTATTTGATGAAAGAAAAAATTTGTGTCAAAAACGTATCATTTTTAAACTTAAAATAACTGCTTTTAAAACAGGTAACGGAAAAAATTACTACATTTATGTAATCAGGACCCTTTATTACACCAGAAAAAAAAATATTTTATCAAATTTGTGATACGTTTGTATTTCGAACTTATTCCCAAAGTAATTTGTCATTGAGGAATTAAAGAATCCACAACAATAGTCAGTGGCCGTACAACAAAAGCACCAATTTTTTATTAAAATCCTGTGAAAATTAATTTTTATTCTTCTCTCTCAATTCTACTTTAATGTTAAAATGTTACATATATACTATGAGACGAAATTGAACTTCTGTCATAATTTCATAGTTTCTACTCCGCTAGATTAACACAAATTTATAGGTGTGTTGGATCCTATATAAAAGTTTATATGATTTTCTTATAAATAGATACACATATATCAAAGTGTTTAATGAATAAATATGAAAATGACGGTTACTTTAAACTGAAAGCTTAATTTATCGTATTTTGTAAAATCAATAATTCGCTTACCCGGATAAAATCAGGTGCCCGTATTTCGCATGCAAAGTGTTTATGCCGTTCCATAAATTGTGGATATTTGCTGAACGTTAATTTTATCTTTGTTTCATATGTAAATTGGAATATGAACCTACGAACATGATGTGCATCATTTTACATCATATTTCATTTCACAATATGTCAATGATGATGAATAATCTCTCAGATCACGATTGAATAGCACTGCAGCCGCGCCAAACATATCAATGAGCAATTTATGCAATACCCATTTATGTAATAGTAGAAATAATTACACGAAATCATTATACGAATTTCTTGGCACACGGTTTGGTAAAAAATATTAAAAACTTGTTATTTTTTAAACTATTACGAAAAGATCAAATAACCTACTATTAAAAAGTATCAGGCCTTATAAAATATGTCACGTTTTATTACAAAAATACGTTTTTTACTTGAAGACGAGTCTCTTCAAATAAAAAACGTTTTAAATGTAATATTAAATAATAAAAAATAAACGACTTCTATTGCAAATAATAGGTTTTTTACGTTTAATTGCATTATAAAGATGTCTTAAACATACGCGAGGGGGATATTCCGGACTTCCGCTGTGACCCAATCCCCTTATCTAAAAAGGAAGTTTAGGTCATCTCTGGACAATTTTATACTCTGTGATTAAGACGTTTGGTTTGTAATTAAACATTACATAAATGTAATCCTGAATAATGCTTCTGTAAACTTTTGTCCAAAATTCAAAGTCAACTGCTCCAGCTTGGAAGAAAATGTCACTTTTTGACCAAACCAAGTATTCAAAATCAATACTTTGCCCAGTTTTCACTGCCTGTTTTTTAAATTTTTTTAAAATATTTTTCTGATAACTATTATGACTTGGCCTATCACCCGATTTCAGCTTGACGTCGAGATACGGGACACCCTGTATACCTCACAAAACACGTTTTACAGTAAATATTTAAAAAATAATTATATAATTGAAACATATTAAAGATAAATGAACAATATAAAATGAACAATGATTAGAACACAAGCAAACAGTTATCATTAGAAACCTTTAACAATTTAAAAATAGAGTAAAATAAAAATAATTAAACCAATATACCAGATAAATAAGAAAAGAAGACAAATTAAACCAAAATAATAAATATAAAAGATAAAATCAAAACATATTTAAAGGGGGAATGAATAATAATTGGGACATTTTAAAATAAGTAAATGTATAAAATTTATGGGGAAAAAAACATATGTTAAAATTGAATCCATTAACGGTTATTAATTATATTGGTGTATTCTAAGTATAAGTCAAATTCTTTAATTCGGATATGCTCCTACAACAAAAAATGTCTACGAATTCCGAAAGTTTCCAAACATAAGTTAAAATTTAATTCATTAATTTCAAGGCCATGCATGCGTGTTAACAATGAATTTAATGCATAGTTATTCCTCTCCATTGTGAGAACTGGAGCATTACAATATTTAACCAGACATGGTCTACAATTTTCTCAGAATAGGGATGTGAAGTGACTTAACCCCCACCCTTCTGCAAAATCCAATCAGAGAGATTCCAAAGGCTCGTTCCAATTTCAAACTTAATCTGTTCTCTTAAATCTTGTTCGATCTTCGCCCAGCCCACCGCGCTGCCAGGCAGCGATTGATATCGGGGTACATCTGTCTGATTTCAACATTTCACTACAGATTTAGAGAATACAAGCCGGGATACGTTCCCGACGTTATTCCTGAAAAATATAATTTCGACAGCTTAAGATCGGATCCAGAAGTTATTTAATATCGTACAGCTCATACAACGCAGACTGTTGTAAAGATTAGTTTCTGTACTTCTTAAGTCTCTTATTTATTATTGAACAATGTCAGTACCGACATTTACATTTTTATATGTCACTTGAAGAAGTTATTTTATTAATGAAAACTCACAAAAAAATTTACTGCGGCATATAGTAAAAAAACAAAAAAATTAACATACAAATTGTTACGAGATGTTAAAATCCGTGAGAGTTTGCAATTGCAATTCCGTAACCATTATCCACATCAGCTCTGATTATGGATCCTGCAATGGGATCCGAAACATTGGCCAGAGAGGTCAGATATGCACGGCAGAATAGTTATTCCAGAAAACTATACTCAGAAAATTCTGAACGGCCGCAAAAACCTGACAAGATTTGTTTAATCTAGTCAGGGCAGATGTTTCGCAGATTCATAGTTATTTTCACAACAATCCTCTTCTCCTTCGTACTTTCACATGACCAATGAAAAAGGACCCACCACACGCCCAAGGCCGTTTTATGAGCAATAGCTCCCAGATCGGCCCTACACTTTCGCCACACAATTCAGCATTTTTTATGCTAAAATAGCCATCCTCCCTGCATCACTTATATGAGCTTAAGTGGCGCGGGGAGGCGTCCACACAAAACCGCTTCACTATCATCAGAAGCTAATCATACAATACAAAACAATAGAATGAGATATGATACTATTATGTGCATATATGCGATGACATAATGTAGAGACAGTTAAACTACATACAGTAGTCACTCCCCTGAGGGTAAAATGAAAATAAAGTTATACAAAACAGAGGACTCATGACGTTTACATGACCAAACCTTCTCAGCGATCCTTAAATAAATGTTGTGGAATTCGTTAATATGCGTTTCTATAGATATTAATTACTTTTCTATTTTTACTGCCTACTTACAGTTTGTGATAAAACTATACGAAAAGGAGTACGATTTTGACATCCTTGCATTCGCACATACTTACGCCCTTCATGAACTTATTCTTCAAAATATCAATATTTAATTTCCACGTTAAAATGGCAATACACAAGTCATATTGCAAGGCAAGATGCTACAAGATGGATTCTCAGAGTTCTGAAATAGAGACGTTGGGAAAATAAAAAAGGCATCGGAAAACCTCAAAAAATATGGGCCGACGATACGGCCGCTGTGGAGGGGAAGAGATGGCTACAACTAGCAAATAACAAGGAAAGATCGAAGGGTATGGAGAAACCCTTATCCAGCAGTAGAGAGATGAAGGCTGAGAAAGAAGAAGAAGAAGAAACATTTTACTTATACCTTGATCTCACACATGAAAAAAACTTTTTATTAGATTTATTTTAATGTTTACAGTAGATTTTAAAGCCGAATATTTTTGACTTTGCGAAACAAATTTTTGTCTCGTCAACAACCAATCAATTGTTTCTGATAGCCTTCTGATAAAACCTCCCCCGTAAGAGGTATTCGTGGCATGAAAATTAATGGTTTACTTTATATAGGCCGAGAAACTTAGGCAAACGATAAAAGTTTTAACAGTATCGATCGAATTTCTATTATGCTTTTAAAATAATGAACTTCACACAATTTTCGATGATTATCTTATACTTGTTTCTACCAACGAAACTTGAAAATAACGTTATTTTTACCATTTAGAAGATTTTTTTTTCATAAAAACCTATTATTTAATAAAACCTACCAAAAAATTAATAGATTCGAACAGAAATAAAACTACGTAAGGTAAATTTGCACATTTTTTCATTTTATTATTCTTCTAAAATCATAAAACTTTTGTTCAAAACATTTTTAATGATATTAATTAAGTATAACCTATTTTTAGAGAGAAGAAAAATTAAAACGTTTGTTTGGTTTTAAATGAGGTACTTATTAACTTACATATTTTTAAACTTAAATTTATTTTTACTCGTTTTGCCTATTATCTGTCAAAATTCCATGTGTCGAAATTTCAAAATATAAGAACCTTAATACCTACTAGAGTGTACATCTACAAAAAAAAATCAGATTTGATACTATAACGTAAGTCTGGCGGTCACTGGCTACTCCTCTTTAATGGTCCACGCCAGCCTTGCCCAGAATTTATATACCCTTAAAAAGTTATAATTTATAATAATATGACTACATCCAATAATGAGTAAGAAATAGCAGAGAAGGATGCCTTGCTTAAGCGCGGGCCTTAAAATGAAAGGAGTGTGCAGAGGTAGGAAAGGGTGTGAAGTCCGGAAAATTTCAGTGGGATGCCTTACGTTCCTAGAAAAATGTTAAACAAGGAAAAAACTGTGAAGGATATGTATTTTGATTAGGATTCTTAAGAGTAAAAAAAAATAATTTTGATCGGTCATAGGTGTTAAAATCTAGATCATTTTTAGGTGTAAGTGTTAAATCATTCTAGAAATTTTTTAAATTAATTTCATCATTTATAAAACGGTAAATGTTAAGACATACATATGTGTTCGTAAAATTATCGACATAGTTTAATTTTTTAAGTGTGTATTTTACTAATAATCCTTAATTAAGACGCCTACGTGGATTGCTTCAAATTTTCGTAATTTCTTTCACAACTTTTTTCTATATATATATTTAAATATTTTAGAAATGTTCGTTCATTACCGAATTTGTAGTAGTTATCTAATATTATCGGAAGTATATCGTAAAACGGCAGAAATTATGTTGTTTTAAACAAGAAAGGGGTGGAACAAAAAAGCCCAGTAACATTTACATAATACGGCATTTTTAAATAACGCCTCATTGGAATTCAGAGTGCAAGACTTTTGACGTACTAATCACCCCTTCAAACCAGTTTAATCCGCACTTTCATAGAGTTTTGCCCTTTGTTTTATAAATTACAAATATAATTAAATTTTAGATTAATCTATAATGATTATAATAACTGATATTATTTGAAATGTGAAAAATAGATATTACTGTCATTGTTATAACATTACATTCAATTACAACTAATATCATTACATTTCTTTTGATTGTTTAATAGATTTTTGAACCTACGTATATAAATATAATTTCGTTTTGTTAAACTAAATAACGTTAATATTTATGTATTATTTTGACTATTCTCAGTATAACCCCATATTAATTTTAATTTGATTATAAGTTTTGTAAAAAAAAATACTCGTTGGGTCAGTTATATACGTAATATAAAAAAAACATAATGGGTAAGTTATACACTATATATATACAATTAAAACTATCAAACTCGTAATATATTGTTATCACGGTAAAAATAATATTATAATTTAAATGTTTTTTGTTCGTATTTTGTACAAACTGATTTTTTTAAAAGTAAGGCTTAAAGAATTTGTACAATAAAAATTCTGGTACATTTTTGGGAAAAACAGTTGATGTTTTAATGGCCCAGAGGCATGGAATTTTGCAGTAAAATGAAGGTAGAATAGATAAGCAAATTACCCTTTTTCAATTTAGTTACCATGCTTTTAAATATAAGCTAACTGATTTTTCAAGTATGAGGTATGCCGTAATGTTTCTGAACCATGCCGTTTCATTAATTTATTAACTTGAATTCATTAATTTAATTTAAATGACATCAAAAAAAAAAATTCTTATTCATACCAGTTATACCTCATTCGATATTAAAAGTAAGGTAACTACGTAAGAAAAACGCTCTTAAAATGGATTTTATATAAATCAGTAAAACAAATTGATATTTAATTAATATTATTTAATTGAAAATAAATTTAGTTTTCTGGCTATAAAATCAGTTACAAATATATATTTCGTATGTTGAGTAGTGTTTCTTTATCAGTCACACATTGAGTGTACATATGATTTTTCGTATTTGATATACGGGAGATTATGTTGCTTAAATTTAGGAAACACATTTATTTTATAACAAAATAAATATATACTCAGAATGGTACCATACTCGTTAAACAGGAATATAAAATAAATTTGTTTTCAAGTCTTGTTTTTATTATTTTGATATTTTGTAATTTAAACTTTCGCTTCTAAGCTGCTTTTAAAGGATAAGTTTACCAAAAGTCTCTTTGTTGTCTATTAAAAGCAAAAATGTGAATTTACCTTATATAAAACACTTCATGAAATTCTCTGTGAGGAAATTGGAAAATAAAAAACAAAAAAAAATTATAATCCAATTACATATTTAAAAAAATATGTGTCCAAAATTTGAAACAAACACACATCCTTATTTATCAAAATATATAATATAGGTATATTTATATTTAGGAATAAAAAAATTCAATGCCAGTTAGGCAGTTTTTGCCAACTAGGCAGTTTTAAATAGGTAGTAAGATGAAATTTATGTTAAAATACGCTTAGTGGGTACTTAGTTTTTATTTATATTTTCTAACAAATATTTTGGTCGTTTATTTTCCATATTTATTATTTTTTCTAGGCTATATATATTGCCTAGAAAAGTATTTTTCATTTCATTATTTACCAATATTTCTTTGCGTCATTTTTATTTTTTATAAACATATGTTTACCTATGTTAACCAGTATTTCATTAAATAAAATTTTATTTAATTTTATACATTATTGCCGTACCCTCGTAAAAAATCTCGGAAAATAATAATAACGACATGCCTTGCATGATCAAGCAAAATTTGCTGCGTGCTGATTGCGTGTCACATTTTAAAATTATGTTATATTTTAATTACAGTCATTTACGGACACTTACTACGACAGACAGATGGATAGAAAATGAAATTACTATGTTTCATTATCATAATTTTTCTTAATTACTTTTATTGAACAGCAAATCTCACATGTCAAAAATTTCCGAAACGAAATTTTGTGAAACGCTTTTCACAAATTCCTTATTTTAATATATAATTATATCATTGCACCATAAATATTTTCAACAACGAAAATTATATTAGGTCCGAGTAAGAACTCAAGTCACAGTATAATATAATTATATGTTATATAACTTTGTGTATAATTTTTACACAAAGTTTTGGCACGCCTCAAGTCCCACTCACTCATACACGTCCGTTCATTAAAATACTGGAGCGTGTTTGTCCCTTTTCCTCCTGCTTCCAGTTTTTTTTTTAAATATGGAGCCTGGACTAGTGGAACACGTCCAAGTACACAAGAATGTATGGAACCGGAAGACCTCAGTGGGACGTGATTTTATTTTTTGTCTGGAGGTTCTTTATCTTTTAGCAGATCGTGAGTTGCATACAGTTTACAGGCAAAGGAGTTTTACTAACCTTGTTGCATATTTCATTGTTGTGTGGTTAGTGTTTTAGGACGAGAATACATTACAGTAAGTTTTGGGTGCATGTTAATATTACTCAGAATATTTTAAGTTTGTTCAAATCTTTCAGAACAGTGCTGGATTTTTTTTGTCACAGAGACATCATTAATCAATTAATGTATATTATAGATGTCTCACAGAGACGAAACTGTGTTTTTATGGGAAAGTAGGTATAGAAATTTTTTTGGGCGTTCATAGGACTTACGACCTATCGTATGGTTGGCTTAAGTAATCACTTTACATAATGTAACGTTCGCCATTTCCACCCATGATAGAATATACCATGTCTACTAATTTTTTGGAAGTTTTATATATATTTAAATTACGTGCCACGTTTTACATGTGTGTTGTAGCCATCCTTTCACGCAGCCTGCACCAAAGCATTATACAAAGCAATAATTTTATTAAAAAAACCAAGTACGGATATCAAAAAATATATTATTTCTATTTGAATAGTTTAAAAATAAAATCATCATGTATTTCTTCTCGAAATTTTATACATTGCAAGAGACTGACAAGTATCGAATATTGAGCTATACATATTTTATTCTAAAGATATTTAGTATACGATGGATATAATTTTGTGTTAAATTATAGAGGCTTTTCCCGCATCGTCGAATAATTATTACAGTCCTCTAATCTTTAAATTATAATCTCGAGACTATAAAAGGAGTGGATGCACTATAGTAAGGATTTCTGCTGGGGAATAGAGGTGCTGTCCAATTTACTGCAGCCTAAGGCTGTGTAGAAGAATATAGCATTCGGCATCACCAGAGAGGATCATACCGCCACGACGTGATATAGCTAAGAGTCCCATTTATATTATCTATTACGGTTATTTCGGGAGAATTTGGATAATGTGTAACAAAATAATATCCCGATTATTTGGGAGATATTAGCTCGAATTGTGAGAGAATGTCTTCCGAACGAATATAATTTGATTCGTGTGAATTTTATACTATCTGTCCTAACAATTGATTTTGCAAAATTCTATAGGTAATACTAAGTAACAATATAATATTTATTGATGCATTATGTATTGCGCAATCAATAAATTCAGTCTTAAACTAACTCTTTTGTGACTTGAATACTTCGTGATATTTTGCTTAATAAGTAGCTTCAGAGTGACGAGTAAACGACAGAATGGGGGAGATCTGAGAGATTTCTGGATTTTGATTATTGGGCTAGGTGAAGTTGTAGTGATCTTGCCTACATATTCATAAAAAAGTTTCACTTCAAATGTTATATTTCGTAGTTAATCAAATATGTATTCTTTTCCCAAGGAATTTATATGAACAGGTTCACGCACGTTGCAGACAAAGCCATTCAATGTAGGAATATACAAATATAAATAGTTTTTAATTGTTCATTTCAGTATTATTGTGTTTTTTTTTCTTTACGCAGTACGAACATATGTATTAACATTCTCCAAAATGGATTTTATGGTATTTTAATTTTCTAGAATGTACTGAATAATAAAAGAATACTTAATTATTCTACGGCTTAAATTTTAATTTTTACTACGAATCATGTTATTTCATGCAAATTTAATTAAGTTCATTACATTATTAACTTTTGGTAGAAGACAAATGTCCTGGATGCGCAACATCAGATAGTGAACCGAAATGAGACAAGAGGAGGATTTATTCTGGCACAGAAAGTAGAAGAAGATTATTCACTTTAGAGACGAAGAGTATATAATATTGCAACAAAATTGCATACAGAATATCACGTACAGAATCTCACGTAATACGTCAACGACGACAATAACATGGAAACCTCTAGGTTCTTCCACTGCATTCTGGAACATGATACCACACTCCCTAACAGTGAACGGTACAAACCACTTACCCAGGAACGTTCTAAGAGCAAAAACTTCCTTATCGGTTTTACTCAATCGTCTCCAGCTTGACATTTTTTAACACTACATTTCATGACCGTCCCGCCCCGCAGCAGTCGTATAAACCGCCGCCGTCGCCGCGAGATGGCAATACCGCAGAAGCAAGCCACTCACTATCCCCTACCGCGATATTAGTCTTTATTTAAATAATATAGTTCAAATACATAAAATAACATAAAACAAAACATCTAGATGAGTCAGGAAGCGACGGGAATAAACTATAAACGTCTGGAATATTTGGAAAGCCAACATGATTCCTCTAAAAGCGAAGCCGTATCGCGGCCATAGTTTCGTGAGTCGTGTTTTGACAGATTGTTCAGTGCGAAGTGTATCGCGGACGACGGCTAGGTATGCCAAGCCGTGAAATTGCGAAGCGACAGATATCGAGTGAAATAGTCGGATGAGTACTTACCCTAAGTGGTTAAATAAATAAATGCGACTATTAAGTGTGAGAATTGGATGGAATGTTCTAGTGAATGTTAAACAAAGTGTTCATATACGACGGATATATTACAAAATAGTGTGATTTAAAGAATAGCTTCAGTTTTATTCGTGTTAAGTGACTTTTTACTTTAAATAATTAATTAATAAATAAATCATTATTCAATAAATCGATAATTAATTTCTAGTGTTTTTATTTTCCTTCCATGAAAAATACTGCCTACTTAAATACTGCCTACCTAAAAAACCTGCAGTATTTATTTGTTTTATTAGTACGACACAATTAAACTATACCATATTTAGCTTTACCTTTCAATTATCAATCGTCAAGCTCATTTTTTTATTATGTGTTTATACTTTGTTTAATTATTTAAATAATTAAACACACTGTTTATATGAAAAAATTTTTTACCCATATGTTTAAATTTAAATAAATAGGCGTTAGAAGTGATATTTTATTTTTACTTATTTTTTTAATATTTTGTTTATAATAAACATACATATATGCCCTATTTTGCTATCGCTTGAATTTAAAAATATCTGAATGAATCGTTATTGATTTTACTGTATAAAATTTGCTAAATTAGAAGGTTTGATATTAGTATTATAGATAAAATTAGCATTTAATACATTTCCAATGGTCTGCTCCAGGGTTGCTCCCATCACAGAAGCAGTAAGGTGAACCGACTGAAGTGGCACGGCCATGTCAACAGAGGGCATCATTAAGTATTTTTATTTGTGGAAGGTGCCGTGGAAGATCGCCAACGACAATGATCGTAAAAGATTTAAAGACAACGTAAAACGGTCTCGACAACTCATGAACTTAGCTCACGCCACATGTGAACTAGGGGAACATGACCCCAAATGATGGTATGTGAAATATCAAAATATTTGTACTACGTTATCAACATTTTCTAAAAACACAATAACTGGATATTATCCATAGAGGGATAAGCATTAATGAGAATAAATAATAGAAGCTTTTTATATGGGAAAGAATGTATTGGAGAAAGTTCGTTCAGTTGACTGAACTGTTCGTTCATTAGATTATTCAGTTGACTGAACTGTTCGTTCATCAGATTATAAGATTTGAATGATCTGTTCATTTTTAATCGTTCAGTTGTTCTTTGACTTTTTGTTTTTTATCTACTTTAATTTTTGTAAAGTGAACTGCTAAATTACTAGATATATTTTTTCTGAAAAATATAACAATATTTTTCAGAAAAAATACATAAATATATCTAGTAATTGATAACTTTTAGCGACCAAAATAGGTCACTAATTTCTAATAAAAAAATACTTATTCCATACTCAGCACGAATATATCGCGAAAACAGAAACAAACTGTTCACTGCGTATAAGATTCACTTCAAAACTTTTAACAGAATTTAATGAATGAATTATTTTTCTTCTACTAAACTAGTGAACAACAAGTTCAAGAGAAGAAAAATAATGAACTAATGAACAACCATTTCACTTGAGTGAACTGTACCGTTCGTTCACTTAAGTGAACTGTACCGTTCGTTCACTTAAGTGAACTGTACCGTTCGTTCACTTAAGTGAACTGTACCGTTCGTTCGTTCAGTAAAGTGAACTGTTCTAAAAGAACAGTTTGTTCATGAACGACCCATCTCGAAACAGTTAACATGAACAATGATAACTAGAGATGAGTCATTCATGAACGACCCGTATAGTTCGAGAATGAGCGATATAGTTCACTTTACTGAATTATCATCCATTAGTTCGGAAGGAGTAAAATAAATCATTCATTAAATCGTAAATTCTAAATCCCAAAATCGATGAAATTTCAATTTTTTTGGGCAGTAAAAATTTTGTGGCGGACGAATGATGAAATTTTTGGAAACTGAAAGCACTCTCCCCCCACTCCTTGAAGTAGCGAAAATTTTCTGGGGTAAAGACTCTTTTTATTTTGGGAAGCTGATGTAGCAAAGAATGTTTTTAAATTCAACCCACCCTCCCCGGCTCATTCAATTTTTTTGAAAGTGGGAGATTTTATTGGAAAGTGAAAGCCTCCCCCCTCCATTCCCCGAGAATTTCATAATTTTGGAAAATAGTTGGTGGATGAAAAATTCCTCGGTAGGAAAGTGAACAGTTCACTTAAGTTGAAGAAGATAAAATATCTCAAAGAACTACGATTCAAAGTGAACAGTTGACCTGACTGAATAATTCGGAGAACGGTAGTTCAATCAACTGAACATAATAAAATTCCTATCTCTTATGTATTGGTGCGTAGTAAAAAATGTTGTAAATATAAACAGGTCCATAAGAGAAGTAAAATATTTGAAAATAATTTTCAGTAAAATTTTTCGGACGAATGTCGTATATACAACAAAAACAATATTGCTTCATACTCTAGTAAAAAATAAAGAAGTGTTATTTATCAGCAGCAACATCTGTATAATGCTTCACAAATTTCAATCATAGATGACGATAGGGAAATTGTTTCAAATCATGTAAAAAAGGTACATAAATAACATATATGAATACAGGTGCACACAAAAACAAGTTGCTTTAAAATTTAACTGTCCATATATTTTTGTTTGTAGTTTACCACGAAGGAGGAACGGTAGTTCCGAACCCGGTCGGAGTTGCAAAAAGCATAATGGATTGAACGTAGTAAATTTTAATATTAAATTCAATCCACAAATTTGGTTTTTAGGACTTTCATCAGCTTGGAACTAATCGTAATAACGAATAATATATTACCAAAAATATTTGGATCCGAGTATTTTATAGAAAGTGTGTCGACGTTGTGACACTACCCTTATCACCCCCTCCCCTGCTGGTGGCGGGGAGGACTTGTTGGCTAGGCCAAGCGTCAAGGGCCACATTTGAACCCCTCCCCGCATAAAACCTCGTACAGCCAAAGGCCCGACGTTCACCTATATTTTTTACTTAACCAACCATCTTTAGATAGTACTCGAGATTTATTTGCCACGTTTGTGTATCTACGAGTTTGATTTTTCCAAATACTCCGTTCTGAATAAACAAATCTCGAGGGAAGAGATTGTAAGTATTTTTCATCCCAAAATAATATTTCTTAATAGTGGTAATACATTATCAAAGGTGTATTGGTCGTTTTAACTTTATAGTTATAAATTTTACAGTAAAGGAAAAAATATATTTTTTATGATAAGAGAAAATTTTACTTTTATTAGTTACACTATCAAGTAAAATAATTATCTTATTACTCTGGAAGTATTTTTTGTCACATTAAATAAATATTTATGTAAAACGCGAATACCCTGCTGTATTTAACATAGCGTATGTAGTAATTTATCGTAGTTACTTTTACACGAACAACATTATTGTAAATTTACAAATGTATTTAAATAATTAACAAAAGTCTGTGATTCATGAGAAATATATAGAGGTAAAATAATTAATAAATAATTACATGTCAAGCATACGGTCATATAAACCTTATTTTTTATATTTATTTCATATTCCTTTAGATTTCACTGAAAAACGCTGAAAAAATCATTGGCTGCAAGAAAAACTATAAATATCATCACTGTTTCGAAAAAATTGCTTGTTGCAAAATACGAAATAAAAAATGGCATCGTATTTTTTGCTATTTTAATGAATATTGCAAAGAAATTTCATAATTTTTCAAGCATAAAATAATCGCATTGGATCTACGCACTCCAGACGGAATAGGTTGTGTAAATACCACGACGCCAGAGCGCACCTTTCGAGAGTTTTTCTATTTGAGACAAACAATTTTTTTCTTTATAAGTTAGACTAACACATATTTGATGTACGTGTGTACTGGTGTGTGTAGTAGGTGTTAACATAGGGAGAATCTGTTTTTTCTTAATTTTTAAAATGCAGGTCAAAGTAAAACAATTTGTTAAAACTTTATTCGAATGAAAATTTTCTACTAGTTTATTTTATTTTTTTAAGGTTACAAATATAATTTTATTTAATTATGGTTGAACTTCAAAATGTAAGGCCAAATAAGCAAATGTAAGCGCTTTTGATACTTCTTTATATGAAAATGACGAATTCTTCGAGTCAAGAAAGAATTGTTTTTTATCGCAGAACCATCGTATAAGTTTAGCAAATAGTTTTAAATCATAAATGAGAATATATTTTTTATTGATTAGTGGTAATTTGTTGTCCTCTTTATTCGAAATAAATGGACAATCTTATGTTAACACCATATATGTCCTTCTCTTTTCTTCATGTTGTTCTTCTTTTTCAACATGAATAGTCCAGTGTTTACGGTATAGTTGATAACTAAGGTTTGAAGGGTTCTCACGAATGTACATTCAAGATTATTCTATTTTAATACCTACTAATAAGACCACGAAAACCGAAATATAAAGACACGAAATAACATAAATTTCTTAACACAGTTTGGTAACAATACTTTTGTTTAAAAACAGTTTGATTTGTTTAAAAAATTAGCACCAGTTTGTAAATAATTATTTTTTTATGCTTAGACAAACTAAATGCTCGTAAAAAATATATTTTGCTAGAACAGAACCGGTTTATAATGAAATATTCGAAAATTAAAAAAAAAACTTTTTGCAAGAAATGAGTTTAATACTGGGGTATTTAATTGTGCAAGAATAATTACTTTCACTGAAGTATTTATGTTTTTTAAATATCGCAAGATGGGGCCATTTTTCCGCTGTGACCCTATTCCCTTGCCTAAAGAAGGGATTTAGTTCATATCTGAACAAATTTATAATGTGTGCCGTATACTTATTTTTTACTGATGTAATTAATATGCATGTTTATTATACATTTATTTATTATATAAATAATAAATTATTCACACCCCTAAGTTTTATAGTGAGATTTTAACATATACATCTGTTGTGTTTTGATTGCCTGGATATGCAAAATTTATGTTCATCAAAATAATACGAGTGTTCCGTTAGACGACGTAACGTTAACGATAATATATAAATGGAGCGATGTTTCAAAGCAGCCAAGAAAATGTAAATCTCTCTACATCATCCATTTTCCCTATCCTACTCCTTTAAGGAAACAGATTGAGATAGTTATCTTGCACAGTATGCTGTGGCCATCAGAATATATCCTTTGAACATCAGGTGCAGAGGTTATAAACTGTTGGGTTTACTACATTTCATTTTATGTCGGAGGTATTTTCATAAAAAATTCGTCAAAGAGATCATTTTATTAACGGATGGTCGGTAACACCTAACACGGTTTTATTGAAGTTTTTAAAAACATTAATTAACAAACAAAATTAACATTTCAATAAATTTTAATATTTATTTCCGTCAAGCTGTTCATACCCGGCGTTGCACGGGTTAAGAATTAAGCTGAAAATAAATTTGTATGGGGAAACAAAGGTTCCATTGTTTTGCAAAGCCTTTAATTAAAACAATGTTTCCATTTAATCAAGGCTGGGATGGGTTGGGAGTTCAGGGAAGAAATGTGGCCTATTTTTTCTGCCAGGTCATCAGAAATATGTATCCAAAATTCGGATTCAATCGATCGAACAGTACAGGTTTTTATTCAAATTATTTCAGCGGCAAGGAGGATGGTAAATGTTATCTTTGTTACAAAACGGTTCCCGAAGAATACATGTAAAAAATTTGGATCAGATCGGTCAAATGGTACAGATTTGAATTAAAATATACCAGGAGGAGGAGAAGGGGTAAAAAGGGAAAGGGCAAATGTTCCTATGTTACCCGCCAGCTCCTAAAGAATATGTATGCAAAACATGGGTCAGATCAGAGAAATGGTATAGATTTGTATAGAGACACGGATATTTTTTAATATTTATAGATGTAAGCATGAAGTAGCTTATTGGTCTGGTGGTAAGGACTCTCACCACGTGATCACGCGGGTTCGAACTTCGGCTCCGAACCAGCAAGTTAGTCCTATTTTCATAGCACAATCATTTAGCTTAGTTTGAAAATAATAAGAATATTGATGTGACACGCATTCCGTGTTCGCAATCGGCCGACTACTTTTTGAGTTTTATAAACACAAATATACGCATATTTAATTTTATAAATAAAGATTTCAACATTATATTATAAATATAATTATTTTGACGAAAACACCGTGGTATCGAAACTGGTCACCGCGTGACGTTAAATTAATGTTTACTTAACAATTTAAAATAATCCTTTTATTTTTTATTATAACATTTTAAAAATCAAAATTTCTACCCAACTATTTTAGCGAAGCACGTCACAAAACCCTGGTCACGTAGGCTAGAAAAAAATAACACATATATTTTAACCTCACCAGTTGATTACCGGTGAGGTTACAATTTTATGAGGTTACAACCTGGAACACCTCGGACCGCCAATATTATATACTAGCTGTTCGTACCCGGCGTTGCACGAGTTAAGAATTAAGTTGAAAATAAATTTGTGAGGATAAAAAATGGTTCGATTCGAACGGTACAGATTTGCATCGAAAATATATCAGGGGAGGGTAAAGGATAAAAAAGGAGGAAGGAAATGTCATCAATGTTACTCGCCGGGTCCTAAAGAATAAGTTTCCAAACTTTGAGTCCGATTGGTCGAACGGTACAGATTTGCATCGAAAATATATCAGGGAGGGGAGAAGGGGTAAAAGAATAGGGAGAAAAAGTCAACTATGTTACCCGCCGGGTTCTAAAAAAAAGTATAAGTATGCATAATTTGAATCGAATCGGACAAATGGTGTAGATTTGTATAGAAAACAGACAGACAGATAGACATTGAGTTTTATGGGTATAGACAAAGATATATATTTATTTCTGATTTTAAACCCATAGCGGCGACTTTAAAATTATATGCGCTTGATAAAATACTTCAATATACGAACATGTTTTCGATTACAATTAATAATTGTAATATATCTACTCTTTGCCAGACGAATCATTTTCAAACATTTCACCCTCGATTTCTGTCAAATGTATAGTGGCGGTTTTATTTTTATACATCTGAAATAATGTATCAACGTTAAAAATAAAAATAAAACGTACATATTGGTGCGATACTTTAAACAAATTAACAAAAAACATTTAATAATTTGTCGATAGGTAAACCAGAATGAGTATAAAAATAAATAAAATATTTTCCCGGCGAAGTGATTTATCTGAAATATTAAATTTTAAAAAAGAAAGGCATTCTTATTATGAAGCTAAAATTTGACCGATATATTGACGAAAATGTACGAGGCCACTGTTGCGTTAATTTTTGGTTATTAATAATTGGTTAACGCACCTTACCCGGATAGAAAGGAGATCCATGATTCGATTCCCGGTAGCAGCCAGATATTTTTTCGTTGATTTGATTTTTATGATGTATTTTCGAGTTAGAAAATAATCAAGTATGCAAAGGCATCAATTTTGGTGAGATTGGATTAAGTAAAGAAATATTATTTAACAGTAAAGTTAGGTGACTTCATATTTCGTACCTGTTATTATGTTATTTAAAATGGATGAATTTAATATATATTTACATTTACAAGTACAGAGATTAAATTTATTTATAATACTTTTTATTGCTGATAGAAAATGTGTGAAAGCAATGGTTTAAGCGCTTGAAAGGGTTTTCTGTTTCTTTTATCCCTATTTTGCTATCCTCTTCTATCTCTGTGACCATGTAAGATATATACAATATAAGTTGATATAGTATATACATTCGCTAGTCGTTGGGTAACTTTGTTTCAGAGTAACATTTTCATATAATATGCATTTTATAAAATATAATAAAATGTGTCCTACATGATAATATCCGAGAAGATCCGAAATAATCTGTTTTGACGAAAAATTCTAATATATAATATATTCAGTAGGATTTTTTTTAGAATCAATTAAATATGTTAATTGTAATATTTCTGACAATATTAATGATATTTTACCTTATGTAAAAAATAAAGAGTTTCCTTTCTTTTCTATTTACAAATTTAAAGAAAAAATGTTTTAACATTTTAATTTTTTTTTTAATTTAAAACAAAAATAAAATAAACAAATAATTATAAACAAAAGGGTTGTATATCAAAGCTTTCTATTTTTGTTTTTCGTCTGCCAAATTATGACAATTGAAAAGATCAGTTGTAAAAAAGCATAGATACTGAATTACAGCTATACCAGGATATTTATTTTATATTTAAAGTATTTTTTAAGTTTAAAGAGAATAAAATCCGCCTTAAGACTTTGATATTTGAATTTATGAACTTGCTTGGATCATGCTGTAGGCAAAATAATTTTTTTCAGTCATTTTATAACTATGTCGTATGAGAACCAATTAAAAAATCTATTCCGTAAGATAATAAGGAAGGATGGTTAATCAGTTCTTTAATTATATTTTAAGTTATATTATAGGTGTCTCACAGAGATGAAAATTTTTATATGGGAAGGTAGATATGGTAACCTTTGGACATCTACAGGGCTAATGATCTGTCATATGGCTAGATTAAGTGATCACTTTACACTATGTTACATGCACCGATTCCAGACATATTCGATCACCTCACCTATAAAATGATCACTTAATCTAGCCATATGACAGATCATTAGCCCTGTAGATGTCAAAATTTTTATATTTTTTCTTCCTTTAAAGATTGGTTTTTATATTCACTGTTTTTATATGTTGTGTGTTCAAAAATAAACTGATAACAAATGTGCCATTCTTTAAATTTATCCATAAAATTAAATTCTTATTCTTTTACCCATTATTCTAATGGGTCAGGGTCCCTGCACCGCACAGAAAGTTCCAAATTTTTCATTAAAAAAACAAAAATTGTTTTACAAAATCTTATCTTCCTTATATAGCTCATTCCGTTTATAATTGGAACGAAAAAAATCAATGGAGTAAATAAGATTTACGATTTACGATGCGATTACTCTGAACATTATTAATAATTAATTTATCATAATCTATTTATCATCTGTGTAATATTTTGCCTTCATAGTGTTCATATAAGATTGTTACTTTTTGTACTCTAATATTGCACAAGGACTTTCTATCAGTGTCCAAAACTTTGACGGATGTTTTTTTAAAAATATATATAAAGGTTTTATTTTAAATTCCAAAAAAATATTCAAAATCTCCCCATTTTACATAACGTAGCTACACATGTGGTTGGGTGCGGCAAGGGACCCTTTTTTCACGTAGATTTATCGCCCTTACTTTATGTTTGGCGAAAAAAAGTATAAATACCAACCCCGTAAACGCTGCTGCCAACATTGGCTATCAACAAAATGGCTGGAATTTTATTTTCACCAAAGATGTTTTCATTTTGTGTAAATAAGAGTTTGAAATGTTTATTAGAGAGAAAAGTTTTTCATTTGCTCAAATAAACATACATTCAAATTTTTAATGAGAAATACAAGAAACATTTTTAAATACACTCTCATAGAACATAAAAATTCTATTTCTAGAGGCTATAAGTTTAAATCTTTTTTATTATTTAGCAGGTTATTCCAAGTAGGTACTCGTTGCTATATTAAAACATTTCATAAATAAAATTTGTTTGTTATGCGTGTTATTTTTCTGAAATGTCGAAAGCTTTTATTTTTTTTAACTAGGTAGCGTAGTAGCTTATATACATTGCGATCAATTATTGTTACGAAAATGTTTTCAAAATAAGTTTTAAAGTATTTAGTAACTTTATTTTATGATTTAAGGCAAAACATTTACGACGAACTTGGGTGATCTTCAGAAGATAAATTTATAATTATAAAAAGTCTAAGTCTTGGCTGGCTCAAATTAATTTTTTTAAGGGCGCCTACACTTTTTTCAACAAAGTATAAATTGACATCGAATAAATTGAAATCGAAAACAGTTTATTCAAATAACATAAAACCTTTATTTCCAAGGCATCCTTAGGCAAAGACGTGAAGGACATATTCCCGGGCATGCGTGATTTTTTTCCCTCCCGTACAGTCCCTGGCAGTCAGCCTCCGAGTGAATAAGTGTAAAAAGTTCCTCTCGGAGTTTCAAAATTTTACCGAAAACTTGACTATACCCAAGTAAAAACTATTTCAAGATCCAAAAGGCTTTTGGGACGATGCTATATTATAAAGAAATAGCACAACCGCTTCAAAAATAGGCGCACATCAGAGGTCAGAAAACTGCGTCTTGGTAAGTCCTCAATAAGCCGAAACAAAAGTGTAGGGAGTAAGCTTGAATGAAGAGAATCTTCACAAAATTTTAACCAATGATGCTAACTATGGAGCGATCGTGCACCTGTGTTATTAATATCGGGCTTTCTTGGCCAAACACAGCATACACCCACCCGTCTTGTCAGGATTCCTAGGCTTCCGACATGGCGCTGTGTGATATTTGGCAATTCATTATGTGGAACGCAATGGCCCAGCTGAACAAAAAAATATTTTTGCCGAACGAAAATTAAATATTATTTGAGCACAGTGATATAATATTTTTGAGAACAATTTTATAGTGGTATAATATAAAAAAATCCAAGCGAATATTAAATTTGGTGACGCAATCAACAACGTCATCTCATCCGACTTGAAAGTTGGTTATAATAGCGCGTACCTACTAGTTATCACCCGTTAAAGTTCAGCTTGGAATAGATATCTGGTGTCACCTACATAATTATGTGACAACTACTGTTCTACTACGTGTGTTCTGCTATATAGGTAGAACGGGGATAAACTACCAATCATGGCATTATATGTATATTTTTAATTAAATTTTATATGTAATTATATAACTTTCTTCAAGTCAAACAAAGTTATTAAAACCTTCCTGAAATTCGAACCGGTATTTTTGCGGGAATGCATGTAAATTTAAGGGTTATTTGCTTGACTTCTTTACCCTTCCGACTCATGAAGTAATAAAATACACTAATTTATGATATTAACACTATAATAAGTTAGTTAGTAAAAGTGTAAAAGCTATTAGAGCTGATGAACTTTTAAGCGGTCTAGCCATATTTATACCTTTTTGTCTACGGTGTAGAGCACCGTAGACAAATAGGTATAAAAAAACTTTTTTTTAACGCAGTCAGTAAATATAAAAAAATATTTTTATTTTACAAACATATATATATTTTGCATTGTTAAAAATTAAAAAAAAAATTAAAATGGCGGAGATATGAACCGTCAAGTAGAGCCCTGTTTTAAAAATTCTCGCTGATGGTGTACATGATTTCTCTGCTAGGCATTATCTAAAACACAAAATCAATTTTTTTTTTGTTTCAAAAGCAAAAATTAAAAACAAAATTCTAGAAATGGCGGCTGTTGGAAAAAAAACTCAAATTTTCCTTGAAAATCTGAGTTTAAAAATTTATAACTTTTGAACATAACACCCAATAGAAAAAATCGTACGTAACATTTTAGACAATATTATGAAAAATAACTATTGTAAATTTCAATCAAATCAGTTGAGTAGATCGGGAGATATCATATCATAGATACATTTTGAAAAAAGTAGTTTCGAGAAAACGCAAAAGAAAAAAATACGACGGACGTCAGCGACTTAAAATCGAATATTTTTCATTAACCTTTAATTTTCGATTCCCAGACCATACATGAGGTATTGTTCTATTGTTGCTATGATATATATATATATATATGTTAGTATTCATTTCTTTGGGGATAACCCGCGTCAAAATCTGGTCCTCAGAAGGACCATTCGTCAACCAACGTTTCGCCTGAATCACAACAGGCATCTTCAGGTTGTCTTGTTAATAAATTTCCGTTACGAGGGGCAGTGCGAGCATGTCCGTTCGTATCGGAAGCTTATTTCCAAGTGAGGTCTGGTAAGTCAAGTCAGCTAATATATTAGCACGCAAAAATCAATTAAATATAACCACCGACACAATAGAAGCAACATCGAGTACAAAGCGCATCACAAGGAGCCCAACAAACGCCACTAAGGCCAGCAACGGCCGGGAAAACCCAATATTTAATACAAAATTCCCAAAAATCATTAAGGCCAATAATGACCACAGTACCCAAATTTAGACTTTGACTATATATATTATATATATATATATATATCTTATATATGATATGACAGGGTTATTTGTGAAACATTAATAACCTTGCAGGACTATATTCCTGCCTTGATTATGAGTCGAAAATGTTCAAGCTATTATGACCTAATATCAATAGTTATGGAGATATGCGACATCAAAGTTTGCATTTTTTTTTCAATATTTCTGTCTTATTTTTTGTAAAACACTGGACTATCATTACAGTAACTCATATTAAATACGAAAAATTCTTTCTCCTTAATACAAGTCAAATAAAAAAACAAAAACCTACGAATTCCAATTAGAACACACTCCAATTGGAATTATTTCAAAGTTTTTATCATTTAACTTGTATTGAAACGAATGATTTTTTTGTAATCGATATGAGTTACTGTAATGATAGTCCAACGTTTTACAAAAAATAAGTCGTAAATATTGAAAAAAAAATGCAAACTTTGATGTCGTATATCTCCTTAACTATTGATATTAGGTCATAATAGCTTGAACATTTTCGACTCATAATGAAGGCAGGAATATAGTCCTGCGAGGTTATTAATGTTTTACAAATAACTCTGTATATATATATATGTATATATATATATATATATATTGAGGATTATTTTCTAGGATAACCCGCGTATTGTAGTCTTGAGAAAGACTGTTATATTGTACCCAACGTTTCGGACAGATAGCACTGGCCATTTTCAAAAGGATTTTGCGTCTTGTATTTCGAGTTCTGTTTTGAATTGATGGCAAGCACACCCGTTCACTCCAGAAGTCGAGATCCAAGTGAAGCCTAATGCAAGGCTAATTGCTGAATTTACTTTGTGACCTGGTAATTCTTCTATTGTTGTTGGAAATTCCGTTATTGTTAGTTATATTAATATGATCATTTACTGCGTCTGTATATATATTTATGTTATTTATATTTTTCATTTATTTATGGAAGCGAGTCCCGTAATATTTATAAAGAAATAAATAAATATAAAATAATAACACTGAAAAATTAAATGCTGGAACCTAGATCCAAACCACGGACCTTTGTCTTACGCGGACAACGTGATACCAATTTCACTATCCCAGCCACTTAATAAGTCGTCAATATTTGATAGTTATATGTTTCTCTTTGAATTATTAATTCTAATACATATATATAATATTATATATTATATATGTATCAGCTTTTATATTTATTTTTTAACGTAAAATTTGTAAAAAATATGAAACTGGGTGAAGATGTCGGCAACTTAGGAAGATGGAAAATAAAAATAGTGGATGTCGAACTACGGGTGAAATTGAACTTAACCGGACCCGTGTCTGGATAAACATTTTAAAGGATATTGCTTTACACTCCAATAAAAATATGATACCTACACAATCAATAGTGACATCTGATGGATTATGGCAATGTAAAAGCTTGGGCATTGCAGGTGGGACGGTAGTAAAAATTACATCTTCACATACGAAAAATGTTGTTGTAAATATTAAACATATATACTACTTCCAAAAAATTTAATTAAATGAAAAATTCACTCGACCATTAGTCTCTCAGTGGTGGAAAGGTGTTGAAACGTACATTGGTAGAAATTGGTAACTTGAGCGGAGTCTTACGATAGGTCGATTTTAAGCTCTATGGATAGCCACAAAAAAAGAAGACTTCCATTCTACTTCCCATATAAAAATAAATTTCGTCTTATGGAGACACTACCCCCCCCCCACGACCCCCCCCCCCCCCCTCCCCCCCCACCACCCCACACACAACCCCCGCACCCCCCTCCCCCACCACCCCCAAACCGCTACCACCCCCCCCCCCCCCCGTGAAACAATAAGCCCCCCCCCCCCCCCCCACGCCCACAACCCCCCCCCCCCACACCGCCCCACCCACCCCCCCCCTGCCCCCCACCCCCCCCCCCCAAGCAATAGATTGCTAAACTTAAGACTAAAGGATAGCGTGAGGAATGTTACGCGATGTAAATAAAGGAAAGAAACTGGATATTTTTGAAAACTTAGCCATTAATAGTAAGCAAAATGAAATCAATATTCGAAAATTTTCTATTACGTCCCCTTTTCTGCGCCTAATGACCACGCCCACATATTAACCGGAATCTAATCTACACCCCACCCCTCACGCCATCCTTTAGTCTTATTATTAGTATTAGTATTAGTAACATCATTGAAGATGATGTGTTAGCATCTTATCGTTATATACAAATAGTGAAACTAAACCAAATTATCATTTTTTAAATATTTTTTTTACAATAAAAATACTTTTTTGTACTTTATGCAAGTAAAAGTATTTCTAGTATTTCGGACACATAACTATCCTCCATGTCCATTTCCTGATCCTTGACGAATATATGTTATACGAGTTTATATAAAATAAAGACATATTCATACTTATAATAATGATAATTAATAGTTGTCTTCATGAACTAAGTGCTAAAAAAGAAGAAAACTTGTAAGGGTAAAAAATATATAATAAAATATATAAATACGCAAGGGTCTCCAAAATTTTCGTCTGCAGACAATCACTAAGATAGAAATTTTATTGACTTGCTTAGAGACAGACTTGGCTATTTAAAAAAAAAAAAAAAGATTTTTTATCTCAATTTACAATAGTTTAAAGTGTTATCATACAATGGACAGTGGATAAACCTACAAAAGATATCCATATATCACGTGACATAATTAATCAAGAAAAAAGAAGTGACAAAATAATTCATAATAAAAAATTAAACAAAGTTGTAAAACAAATTAATACAAAGTCAAAATAAGTTTTATATGTAAAATATAAAAAAATACCAAATGAGCCAAAAAAAGACAAAATGAAAAATATAACAAAATTAAACATGGGAGTGGTAGGAAGGATAATAAAAGTAAAAGATAGTAAGCATCCGGAATA